>RJWT010021527.1:0-17567 GCA_004365215.1 Cuniculus paca | reverse complement strand
AAAGTATTATCCATGAAAAAAAAATCACTTGGTTGTACTTCCTCCTCTAAACCCTATCCCAGTTATTGAGCTCATCTATAATAAACTCTTAGAAACAACTGTTGATATTACATGAACTCAAGTCTACTTTTTCTTGGTAGCTCCCTTCACATTATATCAAAATGATACTTCTTAAGACCCATTACTGACTCTTTTTTCTTAAAATAATGAACAGTCTCTGCTTCGGTTATTTGACTTTTCTGTTTTTTTGACATTTTTGCTCATGCTCTAAATTTCAACTTAGCTTTGGAGATGCCATCCGTTCCTGGTTCTTCTAACTCACTAATCACTTTTTGTTAGTCTTTGTTAGTTCTTTATGTTTCCAGCTTCTTTGGGTTGCTTCAGGGCTAAATCCTTATGTCATGTCCTTTCCTTATACACACAATTTCACTTTGTGAATCCATCAAATCATGTAACTTTAATGTGAACTAAATACTGAATTAAAAGTCTGTCTTCAGCTTCAGCCCCTTCCTATTTTTTTATTTCTGTTTGCTATTTCTCAGACTTATCAAACTTAATATTATGTGTCTTAAACCGAACCCTACTTTTTATGCTTTCTTCTCAACATTATTCCTCCAAGAGTCTACCTATTTTCATAAACAGAAACACCTGCCTTCAGTTGCTCAGATAAAACAATAAAATTGAAAAAACCTGGTGGGGGGCTAAAAGTAAAAGTATAAAATTCAGCAAAACAAATGAACAATTTTTATTTGTCTGTAACATTATTTCTAGGTCTTCAGGAAATTCTTTTGTATTTTCTATCATATTTTTCTATCATATTTGGTCTATTTCTCAGCACTTTAGTTATTACCAGTAGTCAATTTTGTTTTTGCCTACGTTATTGCCTTGGTTTGTCTACCAGGTTTTACCACTTCCTTCCTCAATTTTCCTATGGCCCACATTCAATGTAGTGGGCAGAGGAATATTTGTGTGGGTGTTGAATTTTTTTAAAAGCATAAGATCATGACTTTCTTCTCAAAATCCTCAACTGGCCTCATTTCATTCAGAATAAATAGCAAAGGTATCTTAATAACTTACAGGGATCAGCCCTTCTATTATTTCTTTAACTACACTTTCTTACTCTTCAACCTGTCAGTTGGTTTCCTAATCATACTAACCTTTTGCTGTTCTTTAACATCCCAGTTAAGCTCCTGCTCTAGGTCTTTCCTTGGACTTTCTTCCTAAAACACTTGTTCCAAATACCATGGTTTATATTTCCCTTTCTTCAAATCTTGCCTAAATTCTACTTTATTAGTAAGACCTTTCCTCATTACTGGTTGTCAAATAAACCTGCCTGCTCTACATTTTTTGCTTAATACTTATAATTATTTCTCATAGTATCTATTATTTGTTAATTTGTTGCCTAACTTCTCCCACAGGAAAATATGTTGTAAAGGGCAGCTTTAACACAAATATAAGCTAAATTTCATGTAATATAGACAAACCAAAACCTGAAGGTCCTTCCTCCTAGACAAGAATGATAATCATAATCATCTGATTTCCAGCTTATTATTTTTTTGCTTAGTTCCTGTGGCATTCAAATGGTCAGTAGAACAGTGCTTGCTACCTAGCAGATGCTCAGAAAAAATACTTGTTGAATGAATAAAAGCTCGTATGTGCGAATTATCAAGGAGATTCACTCCCCACTGTTTGGGGAGGAAGTCTGTTTTTTACTTCCCTTTTTATTAATGCTTTTTGTAGTCTGTTACACAAAAGGTATAAAGCAAGGAGGAATGTTAGCTCTCTTTTGATTTTTTCCCTAGTTACTTACATAGGTTACTACTGAATTAATAAAATTAAGACATATCTATTTAGCAAAATTTCACAGAACAATGTTCTCCAATCTTCAGCTATGTGAGTTCTACCTCTATACGTTTTACATATTACTTTTGTGGAAGTTATCACTACACTTCATAAATAGAATGACAATACAAAATAAATTCAGAGGAATTCTTGGTGGCTAATAGAATGAAGTGATTCTTACAAGGCTCTTTGATTTAGTTTTCTCCAGGTAGTTTTAGCTCTGTTACTTCATATAACATACTTTGAAATTAGATACAAGGCTATATATTTAAGGTATCATACACCATTCATCCATTTCACATAATTTTTTTTCTAAAATAATTTCCAGACCTGGCATGCATTCAAGCTTCTTTGAATAGTCCTTTTCAAAGGGATACAGAAAATATGACCCCATCTCCAATAAAACATATCACATAAGGATTAGTTTCTGACTTTTAAAAGATTACAAATCTGCACATAGGATGAGTTGAATATATGAAGTGGTATTAATGCAGTATTGATCACAGCTTCCTAAATTTAGAGCATCAATACAATCACCTAAGTAGGTTATTAAAATTTCAGACTTCCTTGTTTCTTTCTTCCAAAGTATATGTATTATTCAGCTTTCTAGTTCCTGGGACACAATACCCAACACCCACAATTTAAAGGAGAGTTTTAATTTGGCTTACTATTCTGGGGATTCAGTTCATTGCCAGCTGGCTTCAAGGCAGAAACATAATGGTAGAAGCATGTGGTGAAGCAAAGCCACTCTATTCATGGTGACCATCAAGCAGAGAAGAACATCAGAAAGGAATGGGCAAGGTACCATACATGGTACATAAGGTCACACCTCCATGACATACTCAGTCACACCTAGAAGTGTGCTTTATTAATCTGCTAGGCATTTCTTAATGCAATGAAGCTACTTTATCAGGATTCTTATTAATAGAGAGATAGACACTGATTTTACTAAGTCTGAAGAACAGCCTGAGATGCTGAATGTTTTTAAGTGCCCGAAATGATTCTGATGGGCAGTGAGGGTTTGTCTATTGCTGCAGACAATAAAGATTAATGAAACAGAACAGGACTATCTTCCTTTAGAATGAGATTATTAGGTGTTGAAATGCCTGCCACCATACATTGAATTATATAGGTTAGGTTTTAGGCAGACAAACATAACTGACAGAGAAGACCAACCCTGCAGAGGCACAAGGTGGTGGAGCTACTGCCTTGGCACAGAAGATGGTACATGGAGCTGTTGCTGTTGTTAGTGGGTCCTGGAACATAGTGGAATTTTCCCTGCTAGGTTTCAGATATGCTTGAGACTCATAACCACATTATTCTTCCAGTTTTTTTTTTCTTTGATAATGGGTATGTTTGTCCCGAAACTGATTTTGGAAGCTGATTATGTGTTTTCTAGTTTGACAGATCCATAGATGAAGAGGAATTTTGTTTCACAAAGGATCACACACAGAATCTTATTCATATCTGATTTAGATGATGAGATTTGGGATTTAGATTTGACATGAAAGTGAGGTAAGATATTGGAAAGGTGTGAATATATTTTGGATATGTGAAGGACATAAATTTTAGGGACCTGAAGATTCTCTGTAGTAAACTGAATTGAGTCACCCCAAAAAAGATGTGTTAAAGTTTGAAACCCCTAATACTTGTGAAGGTGAATTTACTTGGAAATATGATATTTGATTTTATAGTCAATTAAGATGAGGTTATACTGAATTGTCATAGGTCTTAAATCCAATTACTAGTATCTTTATAGGAGAAAGAAGAGTTCTGATAATAGTAAAATGTGATAAGAAAGAGATAAATCAATGAAGTAATTAGTAAACAAAAATGAACCAGAACTTGATTTTGGAATATCTTAGCCTATCTGTGTCACATAGAAAGGCAACATCTAAAGGGAAGACACAGAGACACACAAAGAGACAAAGGAATAAGCTGAAGTAGTGCAGCAACAGCCAGAAAATGCCAAAAATAGTAAGCAGAAGGTAAGAAGAGGCAAGAAGTGATTCTTCTCCATAACCATCAAAGGGAGAATGGCCGTACCCACACTTCGGCTTTGAAGTTCTAGCTTCCAGAACTTGGAAAGGATAAATTCTATTGTACAAGCAACCCCATCTATGCTAATTTATTACATTGGTTTAAAAGCAATACACCTCTTCAATTTATGGTTTCAGCTGCTTCCGTTTAGGTAAGCAGATCTTGACTTTATCTGAGCCTGTCTCCAGATTTCAGTTCTCTGAGTGTAAGAAAGGTTGGAAGTGCAAGAGAACTCATTGATTTTCAGTTTGTCTGTGTGTCCAGTTTTTCCATATAAGGGTGGAAATGGTGATTTCCAAACCCTGAACCTTTTAGAGAAAAGCTTGAAGGTCTCCCTATTTCTTTGTTTCCATCTATCACTCTCTCCCCTTGTTTCGCATTTCTTTCTACCATTTGACAAATGTTCGATGGAGGACTCGAGCTTGTTTCCTGGATTCCCTTTATCACAGAATTGGTTTCCTTCAACTTGCAGCAGTAGATAAGAATGTGGGTTGCTCCATGAAACCTCAGAATTCCTTTCTCTAGATACATGAAATTAATCTTTGTCTCCATCATCTTTGTTCATGAAATGATTTGAAGATTCCTTGATCATGGTACTCGTCAAATTGTGTTATAGGTATTTCTTTGTACAAATACAAAAATCCTTACATTTTTTTTACATACCTGATGATCTTATCTCAGTTATAATGGAACAATTGTTTTTAAATTTTTGTTTCATGCTTGTTTCTCACTTCAGAATAAGAAATTAGTGAAATTAAGTAAAATAAATGTGTCCTTATTGTTCAACACTATATCTCTATTCATATGAACAAATATTTTTGAGTGTTTAAGAAGTGGTAGGTATCAGTATAGGGACTAGAGATATAATAACAAGAAAAATGAATACCCAGGCCTTTTTCAGTCCATTAGTGGGAATAATTATACACACAAATTCACACATATTAAATGATCTTATAAATAGTAATATGCACCATGAAAGAATTTAATTAAATATTAAGAATTAAATTGGTGGTTAGGCAGCATATGTTAATAGCTAGTCAGCATAAATCTGTCTTTGGAGATGACTTTTAATTGGAGATTTGAAGAATGAGAAGGAATGAGACACCAAAGTTGAGTGGAATTGTGATGTAGCTTTCTAGACTGAGAATTATATGCATGCCATTAAAGTAGGCAAGCATTTGATTTTTTTTTTCAAGGCACCAGGGATCTAACTCATGACCTTGCACTTGCCAGGCAGGCGCTTATGCCACTGAGCTAAATCCCCAGCCCAAGAATCTGATTTTTTTAACACTATAAATTTCTAGTCAAGGACAATATCCCACATCTTTGTGTTTATAACATTTATATAGCATCAGATAGTAGGAGGAGCTCAAGGGAAGGAAGAAGGTTTATGAGTAGGTCAGCATTTGACGTTGTCTACTAGCTGTCAAACACCATAGTGGAGGGTCAGGGATATAGCTCAGTGGCATAAGCACCTGCCTAGCAAGTGCGAGGTCCTGAGTTTGATTCCTGGTACCAAAAACAAAACGAAAAGCATCATAATGGACTCACATGCTCTTTCATTTAATTCTAGGACAGCCGTAAAAGGTACTATCATTTTTATGGAGGAAACTGAGCTTCTGAGAAGACAGGTGCCTAATCTAAAGCTACAGAACTAATATGTAGGTGAGGTAGGAAATAAACCCAGAGATATATGATACCAAATTTCTTGCCTTATTCATCATCCATGTTGCTTCCTAACAATCAATGACTACTGAATAAAGGAATACATTAAAGCTGGAAAACCTAAGAAATATGGACATCAAAGAAAGAAATGTGGAAAAGCTGAAAGCTTCCACTCTAGTCAGGAACAAGTCAAAGATGCCCACTATCACCTCTCCTGTTCAAAATAGACCTTGAATCATGAGCCAGAGTAATCAGGCAGGAGAAAGAGATAAAATGGATATGTATAGGGAAAAAAAGTCAAAATATTATTTTCAGACATCTTGATCTTCTACTTATAAGACCTCAGAATTCTACCAAAAGACACCTAGATTTAATATCCAAATTCAACAATGTAGCAGGGCACAAAATTAGCAAACAAAAATCAGTAGCATTCCTATACATTAATAATGAATTCACTGAAAAAGAAATTAAGAAAAAATACCATTCACAATAAGATCAAGAAAAATCAAATACTTAAGAATTACATAATCAAGGAAAGGAAAGACCTCTACATTGAAAATTACATCACTCTGAAAAAAGGAGATCAAAGAGAACACCAGAAAATATATATTTTTTAAAATCTCATCTTCCTGGATAGCTAGAACTAATATAGTCAAAATGCTATATTTCCAAAACTCATATATAAACGTAATGCAATCCCAATCAAAATGTCAACAGTATTCCTCACAGATCCAAAAAAAAGAATGCAAAAATTCATACACAGATGCTTCATGGGTAACAAAAGCAAAGCAGGAGGCATGACAGTCCCAGATGTGAGGTTATATTACAAATCTACAGTGATGAAAACAGCATCCTACTGGCACAACAGACACATGGATCAATGGAACAGAATAGAGGGAATGGAAACCACCTCAGGCATATTTAGCTATTTGATATTTGACAAAGGGCCTGAAAACATACACTGAAGGAAATATTAGTAAATGATGCTGGGAAAAATTGTATATCCACATACGGAAGATTGAATCTAGAACCATATCTCTCACCACATGCTAAACTAAAATAAAAATGGATCTAAGATCTAAATTTTAAAACAGAAACACATAATTTTCTGGATGATAAAACAGATAAAACTCTTGAAGAATAGGTATAGGCAATTCTGAACATAAACCCAATGACACAAGAAATGATATCAAGAATCAGTGAATGAGATCATATAATTAAAACCTTCTGCACAGCAAAGAAATGATGAATAGAAAGAAGAGACAGCCTACAGAATGGGAAAAATTATGCTAGTTATTCCTCAGACAGAGTACCAGTATCTGGAATATATAAAGAACTAAAAAAGTTTAGATTCCCAATATAGAAGACCAAATAAATAAGTGGACAACCAAAATGAATAGATACTTCTCAGAATAAGAAATACAAGTGGCCAAAAAACACATGAAGAAATGCTCAACATCACTGGGCATTAGAGAAAGGCAAAGTAAAACAACACTGAGATTCCATCTTACTGAAGAAATAGTGGCTATTATTAAAATGGGCAACTGAGATGAATACACACCTAGATAATGAAATACAAACAGCAAATACATGAAAAAATGTTCAGCATCATTGGTCAATCCAAGAGATGCAAATTAAAACACCACTGAGATTCCATCTCCAGAAATAATGGCTGTCATCAAGAAATCAGCCAATAACAAATGCTGAAGGACATGTGTTGAAAAGGAGTCCTTCTCCACCGTTGGTGGGAGCATAGACTGATGCTACCACTGTGGAAATCAGTGTGGAGATTCCTCAAAAAATTACGACTAGAGGTTCCTTTTTCTACCAACTTTAACACATGTCAAGAAATCTTTTTCTTGGTCTTGGCACACTCCTACTCAAAGATCCCCACTCCTACTCAAAGACCTAGTCTCCTCTTAAAGGTCTTGTCTCCTAGTGCTGTCTTGATGGAAATTAAACTTCAGCATCAGTTTTGGAGGCAACATTCAAACCATAGTTGAAATAAAAAATGGGAGTTGAAGAATTTGATCAGATATTGAAGGTAGGGAATTCATGATAAACTGACCTGGCAAGATTCTTGTCTGAAATTAGACAAAGCCCAAGGTTGAGGCTTAGTTGAAAAGAGGGTTCAGAGGCATGTGGCTCTCAGGAGAGGGCCTTTACTTTAAAAGTTAGAAATGCCAATTTGAGATTTTTGTGGTAAAGTTAATATAGGGGAGAGTAATTCAAGGGAGGAGGTGGATAGGAAGTGATTGTAGTGTCCTTGGTGACTGATAGATAACTTAGCATAGTCAAGTACATTGATATATAGTCAGAGCTCTGTTCTTCAAATGTTGTGCCCTGATATAGGTTGTATTCAGTTAGAGGAGGGCTAATCTTTTTTTAAGTGTATTGGTACAAATTTAGAGATACATAATGATCATATTCATCATGTGGAATTTGTACCTATGCATAATATAGCTTGATTCCTCTTTTTTCTCCCTATTCCCTTCCCCTCCCTCAACCCCTCTTCTCCTACTTATTTACAAAAGCTTTGTTTCCATTTTTTCCTTCTTTTTCATTTTTTTTTCTTTTCCATTCCTTCTTTTCCCCCTCCTTTCTTCCTAGTTTTCCTTCACTTGAAAAACCTCTTCCTATTCCACAGTTTCTATTATACATTTTGGTTCTTATTTACACTTTCAGTTTATCACACCAGAGAGACAATGCAATGTTTACATATTTGTCAAATTTATTTCACTGAAGAGTATGATCTCAAGGTGCATCCATTTAGCTAGAAATATCTCAAGTTTATTCTTCTTATGACTGAAAAGTACCTTACTGTGTAAAAAGACACATCTTTTTTTTATCCACTCATCAGTTGATGGACATTTGGGTTGTTTCCAAGATTTAGCTATTATAAACTATGGTGCTATAAACATAGATGTGCATATATTGCTGTGGGATGATGATGCTTTTAATTCATTTGGGAATATAATGAGAAGGAGAATAGCTGGGTGGAATGGGACCTCCAATCCTAGCTTTTTGAGGAATCTCCACACTGATTTCCATACCACTCTAAATTTCTATCAATAAGGGAGAAGGGTTCCTTTTTCCCGACAGCCCCATCATTTTTTGGTTGATTTCTTGATGATAGCCATTTTTTCTGGAGTGAGATAGAATCTCAGTGTTGTTTTAATTTGCATGTCTTGAATGAACAGTGATGCTGAACCTTATTTCATATATTTGTTTGCTGTTTGTACTTCATGTGAAAAGTGTGAATTCATTGCCATTTTTAGGTTGGGTCTTTAAATTTGGGGGTAGTGTGATAGTTTTCAATTCTTTATATATTCTAGATGTTAGTCTTTTGTCTAATGAACAATTAGATAAGTTTTTTCCCACTCTGTGGGTTGTCTTTGCACTCTATAGATGATTTTTTTTGTTGTTGCACAAAAGCTTTTTAATAAAATGATCCCAGTTTTTGATTCTCTAATAGTTTCCATGTGCTTGTGGTTTTGTTCATTAAGTCTTTGCCTGAACCTATGTCTCAAAGAATTCTATCTGTATTCTCTTCTAGCAGATTTAGTTTCTGTTTTAATATTTAAGTCTTTGATCCATTTTGATTTTAGTTTAGTGCATGGTGATAGACATGGGTTTAGTTTTAACCTTCAGCATATGAAAAGTCAGTTTTTCCAGCACCATTTATTAAACAGGTTATCTTTCTTCCAGTGAAAGTGTTTGACCCCTTTGACAAAAATAAGGTGGCTAAGTTTGTTTGAAGTTATTTCTTTATCTTCTAATCTGTTCTACTGATCCTTGGATCTGTTTTTTTTTTTTTTTTTTCCTTTCACTACCAAGCTGTCTTTATCGCAGTACCTTTGTAGTATAGTTTCAAGTCAGGAATGGTGATACTTCCCACCCACTGCCTTTGTTGCCCAGAATTGTTTTTGCTATTCTAGGTCTTTTTTGGCCCAAAGGAATTTTATGATTGTTTCATCTAATTCTGTGAGATATGCTATTGGAATTTTGATAGGGATTGTATTAAATCTGTATAACAATTTTGCAAGTGTGGTAATTTTCGTTATATTGGTTTTTCCTACCCAAGAGCAAGGGATATCTTTCCATTTTATGATATCCTTTTCAACCTCCTTTTCCATAGTACTGTAATTTTCAATATAAAGGTCTTTTACTTCATTCATTAGGTTGATTTCTAGGTATTTAACTTTTTTTGGATGCTATTGTGAAAGGTGTTGTTTCCCTAATTTCTCTCTCAGTGAGTCTGTTATTTGTTTACAGGAAGGCTATTGATACTTGAATGTTGACTTTGTATCCAGCTACATTACTGAATTTGGTTATTAAATCTAGAAGTCTTTTGGTGGAGTTTTTGGGGTCTTCTATCTAGAGTATTATGCCATCCACAAATAATACTAATTTAACTTCTTCCTTTCCTATTCTTATTCCTCTTATTTCTTTCTCTTTTCTAATTTCTCTGGTTACTGATTCTAGAACTATATTGAATAAAGGTGGTGACAGTGAGCATCCTTGTCTTCTTCCTGGTTTTAGAGTGAAACCTTCCATTTTTTTGTCCACTTAGGGTCTGAACTGAGATCACATAGGACTTTAACCATTGAACAAATGAATCTTTAACAGCAGCTGCACCCTTGGGATGTCCTGATCCAACATCGAGGGTGATGTCGACTATTACCTTATCATAGAGGGCTTTTATCAAATTGAGATAAAGACAATCTCTTCCAATTTTCTGTAGGTTTTTTTTTTATCATAAATGAGTGTTGGACTTTGTCCAATACTTTTTCTGCATCTATTGAGATGATCATATGGTTTTTGTCCTTGGCCCTGTTATATGCTCTATTACATTTATTGATTTGTGTATTTTGAACCACCCCTGCATCCCTGTGATGAATCCTACTTGATCATGGTATATAATCTTCTTGATGATTTGCTGTATCTGTTTGCAAATATCTCAATGAAGATTTTTGTGTCTATGTTCATTTAGGATATTGGTCTATAGTTTTCTTTCTTGGTTGGGTCCATCTCTGGTTTTGGTATGAGGGTAATGCTTGCCTCCAGTAATAAATTTAGGAATATTGCTTCCTTTTCAATTTCATTAAAGAGTTTGAGAAGTAGCTGTATTAGGTCTCCTCTAAACTTCTTGTGGAATTCAGGAGTGAATCTGTCAGGTCCTGGGCTTTTCTTTGTTGGCAAGTTTTTAAGTGTATTTTTAATTTCATTGACTGATATTGGTTTTTTTAAGAATTTTTATGTCTTCATGATTCAGCTTTGGTAATTCATATGCATCAAGGAATCTGTCCATTTCTTCTGTATTTTCCATCTTATTAGAATACGGGTTCTCTAAGTAGGTATTATGGTTTGTGTCTGAATGCCCCCCCAAGCCTCATGCGGTCATGGGGGCAGGTTTCTAGAGTTTGTGATTGATTCATTGTCCAAGGCTGAGATTATGGGTGTGAGTACTACTCCCACCCTAGGATGGGTAGCCTACATACAATATAAGGGATAGAAAGAGTTTTCTTTTGCACTCCTCCCCTTTTGTTCCTGTTGCTTTTGCTGTCTTCCACCACCATGAACTGTTGTCCTCTGTCATGAGCCACCCTGCCTTGGAGCCAGTCGAGTACGACATAAAACCTCTACGAACTGTGAGCTAAATAAACCTTTCCTTCCCTAATTTTGGGCATTGGGTATTTTGTCTCAGCAATGAGACAAAAGTAAGCAGTATAGTAGGTATAGGTGATCCTCTGGATTTCTGCATTACCCATTGTGACTTCACCCTTTTAATTCCTAATTAATTGTATGAATTTGAGTGTTTCCTTTTTTTTGATAAGGTTGTCTAAGAGTTTCTCAATTTTATCTAATCTTTCAAAGAACCAAGTCTTTGATTTGTTGATTCTTTATATTGTTTTATTAGTCTTCATTGCATTGATTTTTGCTCTGATCTTTATAATTTCCTACCTCAAACAAGCTTTGGTCTTGACTTGTTCTCTCTCTCTCTCTTTTTTTTTTTTTTTGGCGGCACCAGGGATTGAACTCATGACCTCGCACTTGCCAGGCAGGCACTTAGGCCACTGAGCTAGATCCCTGGCCCTTGACTTGTTCTGTTTTTAGAGAAGCTTGAGGTTCAACATTATGTTGTCTATTTGAGCTTGCTTTGTCTTCCTGATATGGGTATTCACCACTATAAATTTCCCTTGTAGTACTGCCTTAATTGTGTGTCCCATAAGTTTCAGTATGTTGTATTGTTATTATCACTTAATTGTAGAAACTATCTAATTTATTCTTTAACTTTATCTGTGACCCACTGGTTATTCAAGAGGGTGTTATTTAATTTCTATCTGTTTATGAAATTTTTCTTTTTGTCATTGATTTCCAGTTTCATTGCTACATGGTCTGATATGCATGTAATAATTTTTATTATTTTGCATTAATTAAGCATAGTCTATGAGCTAGTATGTGGTCTATGTTGGAGAATGTCCTGTGTGCAGCTGAGAAGAATATGTGTTTTGATTTTGTGGGGTGGAATACTCCATCCACTAAGTCCATTTGTTCAAAATTTTGCCTCAGTTCTAATATTTTATTGTTGACTTTTTGTCTAGTTGATCTTTCTATTTGTGACAGTGGAGTATTGAGTTCCCCTATTACAATTGTGTTAGTGTTTATTTGACTTTTCATGTCCATTAATATTTGTTTTATATAGTTGGATGCACTGGTATTTAATGCATGTATATTTATGATTGTACCTCTTCAAGGAGGGAAAGTCTTTCTCTAATCTTTACAGAATCACCTCTTGCCAAGTCAAACCATAGGATAACCATAGGAGGAATATATATATATATATATATGAAATATATATATATATATATTTCATAGGCGTCTCACTGTCTCACGCAAGTTTGGCATGGTCAAAATGCCTTTGAAAACTTGGCTTAATGAGAATTTTAGGTCAGTAGCATTTGTAGCTCTATTTGGATGGTAGTGACAGAAATAGTCAAAAGAAAATGGATTTAAGCACATTTTTAAAAGTTTAAATGATAGTGTTTGTTAATGCATGGAATATATATGTCGAGGAAGCAAAAGAATGCTTCCAAGACTTTTGCTCAGGTTAAAATGTGTTTCAAGAGAAATAGGTGATTCATTGTGTTAAATGCTGGTAATAAATTCAGGAAAATGAGATGTGAGAATTGATCCATGGATTTGACAAAATGGGAATCATTTTCTTCTTTGACAACAGTTTACTGATGGGCAAAACAAAACCTAAAAATGCTTAATTATAAAGGATGGAAGAGAAACATGGAAATTGTAAAATGGAATCAAGAAAGAATAAAAACCAATTCTTTTCAGCAACCTTGAAAGGTTATCAGAAAATTGAAGTACTAGACAGAAATCACCCTAAGAAAGGGTGATTTTACTACTTACTTATACGCTGATTCAGTAGGTGAGTCATGAAGACAGGAAGTAGAAATGACTGTATTTTGAGGAATTCTTTTGCACTATTCTAATATTATTATGTTCTGAAATGCAAGAAGTTAAGTGTGTTGTCCACATAATACATAGGCTAAATAATATGCTCAGCCTTTTGATTCCTGACTTCAGGTGGACATTTCAGCTTCATGTAGTAGGAAATGTAGCAGTTTTGAAGATTACTGATTACTACTAACAATTGAGTAATTTTAATTTTGGACAGGAATAAAAAATTCCCTAACATCTGAAAGCTCAGTCAGAGTGGTCTCCTAAACTGAAAGTAACTAAGAATTTAGTTTAGAATTTAAGGTAACAATTAGTGAAGGAAGAGCAGATATTAGGGATGTTCAGTTGAGTTTAATATGGATCTAGTATACCACAAGAAAATGCTCAAGAGATGTTTGGAATCATAGATGTAAAGCTTGAACAAACAGGAGAAATTAAAGACATAATTTTATGAAGCCATCACCTAAAGTTGACTATTGTGTCTGTAATGATGTTGTAGAAGAGCTATCTTGTGGAACGTAAAAAGGAGAAGAGTTCAAGGAGGTTATTAAGAATGTTCACACTAACTTCTTTGAGTTTCCTTTTCTCCTGCTTTGGAATCCTCTCTAAACACCACACCCACCATAGTTGTGAGGTTCCCAAGAAGTGAGGGATGTACACAACAGTCCTTGATGACATGTGTTATTGCAACAGTTTAAGATCTCAAAGACACGTAATATAAATGTAATCAAAGAGTACAGCATCTCAAATTATTTTAAAAACAATGAGGTTGAGAAAAGCTAAAATTATGCATCAGTAAGAGTGGCTTTTGTATTTTTAAACAAGACTGTGTCTTACATACTCTTCCATATAGGAATTTCAAACTTTTAATGGCAAACTTGATTTTGAAAACAACACTTAAGGAGGAACTTATTTTTTCCTCCTTCAGATTGAGAGAAAGTAAGTTGTATAACTGTTGCTTTAAAAAAAAGCAGCTGGTAGCATATGTCAGGACAATTTGCAGCTATTATCACCTCTTAAAGATACTGAGGAAATTGAATTGCTGACTAATGTAGTTGGCGGGTGAAGGTCACCTTTCAGGAACTCAGCGACTGCTGTATGATCCTACTTTAAAAATTCATCTTGAAAAGTTGCATTTGGAAAAGCATTTTCTTCTTACAAGTTATACTTTGTTTTAAAATACAACAAATTTTCTTATACAGATATATATTTCTATATGTAATGTCTCTCTCCCTCTCTCTCTATGTATATATAAGAAAAATTTATCCTCCTTCTCTACACTGCTCTCCTTCTGTCTATCGAGACCAGTTTTGGGGAAATGGAGGGTGGAGAGGAATTTGCATGAAGAGAAAAGGAAAAACAAACTAAAAGAAGATAATTTTGAAGATCTCTTTTAAGTCATTCAGTACCTTGGAGTGATGGTGTAATGCTGATGTCTGTGATGCCTGTTTGTGTACTGTTACTGCTATTGTCATAATAAAAATAGAACCTAACTTGGCATAAACAAGAGTACATATGGGGAAACTGAAACAGCTCCACATTAAAATGTAAAATGCTATTTTGCAGATTAATTTACATTTGGGAAGATACTGATTTTTCTTAAGAGTGTGTTCGCTATGTAGTATTGTGCTCTGATGGTTGGAATTAGGAAGAGGCATGTCTTCCTCTAATGATGGTGCTGACCTTTCAAAATGCATAGTGTAGTTAGGACACAATAAATTGGTACATTTGGAGAACTGAATAATGAAGGAAACAAATGTATTTGGTCTTCAAGATCTACTGGATTTGAAAACTTTCTCCCACTGAACAGTATTTTTTAGTTTTTTTTTTTTTTTTTTTGAGAACTCTGTGACCTTTTCTTCTAGAATGAATAATCTGTTGGTGTTACAATGAGTCCTGGATAGGGGATGGCAATGGATCTTTTGACAAGATTGTACATTTCTTCTGAATGAGAGAATGAGGAGACAGATTTGTACTTTGAAGGGATTTACTGGAGATGGAAAGATGAGGGAACAGTTCACTTACAGTTGCCATCTTTAGTTGATCTCCATGACTTTTAACATACTTTGCTCATTCATTAGTGAGTTGTCAAAAAGTATTTATTGTTGCCAAGGACTATTCTAGCTGCAAAATACTCAGTAGACAACACTACAGACATTGTTTTTGCTTCTCTTTAAGCTCACATTCCAGTTAGGGGGAGATTGACAGCACATAAAACCATGAAAAGTCTTACATTTACAGTGTAGAAAATAGAAGACAACTAAGAGTTACGTCACTGGATCAAGGGTATGCATATTGCTTCTGAGATATAGTGGCATTTAAGTTAGGTGCTGAGAGATAAGTAGCAGTGTCCTGGCCTCAGATGGAAATCTTCAAGGTAATGGTGAGCTTTTAACATAGGGAGCTATGTTAAGATTAGGTATTTTTGGTGGAGGGATTCCCAGAGTTGAGCTCAGGACCTCACCCTTGTCAGGCAGGCACTGTACCCCTGAGCTAAATCCTCGGCACAAGATTAGATTCTAAGAGTAAAGGTAAACCATGTCAAGTGTATTTAGCAGCGTGATGCGATGAATTACTGTTCTTTGAAAGAACAAAGAAATCACTGGCTGCAGCATGGGGAATGGACCTAGAAGGGTGGATGGTTGTGGAAGACAATTCGAGGTCACAGATAAGAGTTGTCCAGACAAGATAGAATGGTTGTTTTGACTAGGATGTCTTCTAGTAGGAAGTAGTAAATAGTGGTGTTAAGGTTTCTGTATTAGAAATGATGCTGTTTTATGGCTGACATATCCGCACTAGAGGAAGACAGGCAGAGCTCAGAAGATAAAGATTTGGGAGTCAAGTTATGTCTATTATTTGAAATCATGTGATCAAATGAGTTTCCTAAGAGCAGGGCATTATGAACCAGAAAGAAAATAGGATCACAGGCTGAAGCAAGGATTCCAGTGTTGTCAGTGAAAGACAACTGGAGTATGTTACATTGGAACAGTTACCCTGTTAAGAAGAAAACTTTTTAGAATTATGACTTTGGGTGATTTGCAGTAGTTGATTAGAACCCTTACCCAAAGTGACATGCAGAACCTTCCTTTTCTTCACTTTGTTCTTCACCTTAAAGTTTCTTCCCTTCCTCCTTGTAGCAAACTCATCTTGTCACCCTACTTTCTGTGCCTACATTAGCATTCACATTTCTTCATTACTTTCAAGGCAGGTGTTAAATTATGTGACTTGAGTCAGTCTCTTCCCACTCTGCAATTTAGTACTCATCTTCAATGTTTGCTGAACTTTTTCTAGGCTGGGTAAACCCCTGAGGCACCTTTGGAAGAAAGTGGAAGGTGCTCAAAGCTCCTCTCACTTGGATTGAGTTTAGCTTGCTTATTATTGGTCCTGGGATTGAGTCAAGATTCCAGAAGAGAAAAATGCCAGTGCTGTCAGGTCTCACAAACCTACTGCAGTCTATCAAATAGCCATGAGTAAAACTTTAAAAGTAGTTCAGGGCATTCTCCCACACTGAAAAATTACCTTTTTTTTGAAGGGGGAAAAAGTTAAGGCTTAAAAAAAAAATCTCAGTCCTATTATCAAGGTGAAACCATTTTTAAAATATAAGAATGTTTAGATATAGTAACCCTTAAAATGCGTTACTTTAAACCTTCTGTTCTTCACCCTTCTGGCTTTGAAGATAACCTTCAGAATGTAAATTGATGCAGCAGGGGTTGGAGCCCAGAACTAACAGTTCTGATGCAGTATCTCAAAGAATGTTGCGGCCTCTTTCTTCTCTGCGGATTGCCAAGAACACTGTCAGAACTTGAAATGGAATAGCAGTCCTGTTGTGTTCGACATTAACTCAGTACTTGCCTTGAGACTTTAAAATCCACTACAAGTCCAAAAGCACCACAGAGCCTGTTTTACTGTGAACAGCTGTCTCTTTTATTCTTTTATTTGATGGAGAGTTTCAGAATGCAATGTCTTACACACTTCAAACATATAAAGCAGAATAAAGAGCTCTACAGTTTTGCATCCTAGAAAGAATAATTGGCTTGAGGCTATTTTTAGGTTCACTTCCATTGACAAGATATTGTTTAGAACCTAATCTGTATCAAGATCTAGATCAAGTCTGAAAACAGAAGGAAAGAAACAGAAGCTCTCTGTCCAATGAGGGTGGGTAGAACAGACATGTAAAGATAACTACCATATGCTTTATAAAAGCAGTATATTTAAACTCAGAAGTAGAAATGGCCTGATGGCTGCTTTTTTTGTTTTTTTTAAAATAATGATGTTTTCTGACAGTGGCTCCAATTGCATAAATATCTGTTTTATATCAGACACCAGCCCAAGTGCCTTACACTTTATTTCAGTTCATTCTCACAATAACCTTTAAAGTAGGTGTACATATTAAACATAAGGAAACAGCTTGAGAGGAACTGAATAACTTGTCCTAGATCCTATACTCAAAAGTAAAAAAGAAATAATTTTGCTTCCATTAGGTCATATTTTATGACCTTCTTTCCTTAACTACTTTCTTTTTCTTTTTTTTTTTTTTTTTTTTT
>RJWT010021526.1:0-17550 GCA_004365215.1 Cuniculus paca | reverse complement strand
TATTCCTAATAAAGGAGTGGCTTTGTGGGCATCCTCAAAAGCAAAAACTAAATTCCTAACCTATGAGAAATCAAACTTCAGTGATTTCAAATAAGTTGCTTGAAATAATAAGCACAAGACTTTGCCCAGTGTCCTAGTGTTATTTCTATACATGAGATCATTTTCCAAATGTCTTTTTTGAAGGCAGGAAATATTTCTATTCTCCACTGAATGTAAACTGTGTATTTTCAGGTTGATTTCTACCAGAAGATAAATAATGATTAGTTCACATAATCTACATTGAATAATACATAACTATTAATGCAGCATAAACCCAGTATTTCCTGACTGCTAATCTATAAAATCAGCACGGACATTTTTGGAGTTGGACTAGACCAGTACCTCCAGAATGACCAGCAAGTCAAACAAGTATGGTACAGACATTGAATCAAATGAAGCTGAGATGGTAAGTATTGCAAGCAACTTTTAGTAACTTTCATGTATATTTTTCTTGCTTTCAACGTTTAACCTTTAAACCTGCAAGAAAATTGGATTGGAGTTTTTAAGTTTGCTCTTACAGAGTGGGTAGACTTTGGGAGATTATTATCAGTAATCATACAGTTGAGGAAGTTGTTAGTACAACAGATAGTGCTTTCCCATCTCTGTGAAATTGCGCATTAGACTTTTTACCTAAATTTTGATATGGATATGAAACTTTGTCTATGAGTAGACAAAGTTTTGGTAGTTGATTTGGAATGTCATGTTCATGGCAAATATTAACCTTATTCTTTTTAAGTATTTTAGTCCAGTGAAGTACTTGCCCCACTGTGACCTACTAGAATTTACAGTAGTAATTATGAAAAATGTCTCATGGTGGGGAAACCTACAGTTAAGTGGCTAATATATAAGTCACATACTTCTTAGAATCATGGAAACAAAATTATAAAAATTTCATTCATGACTCAAATGAGCTTTTTCATTTTACAATGAAGAAATTGAAATATTTATTAGTATACATAGTTGGTGTCAGAGTTAGAAACTGAATTCAGATTTCTCACATACAATCTTCAGTTTAAAACAAATTGTTTTTTTAAAAAAGTGACTACTACATGCCTGACAAAGAAAAATAATTTATGATTAACTTGAAGACATAAACAAAATGAAATAAAGATAGGATTTGATATATAAATTGTTTTTTAATTTGAAGATTGTATTTGTGACAAGTTTGGGTTTTAATAACTAGACTGCAATAAACTCAATTTATATTTGCCTTATATTCTAGGAAAGCTGAAAATGTTATTGCTTTAGCATAATACACACATTATTTTTCCCCCAGTGTACTGAATATGACTTATAGAGTATCCTCACAATAACAAAATATTTATGAACCTTAGCTCTCAGTAAGTTAAATAATTCAACCAAGAAAACAAATTAGCAAGCCAAACTTCTGAGTTTGTTAAGAAAAAAACATAAAAGAAATGATTAGAATTTCCCAACTTTTAATATTCTGATAAGCAACCTATAACTTTTCACAGTGCCAAGACTAGGAGAAGATTTTTTGGACAAGTATTATAGGAGTGTTATTTTCTTATTTTGGAATACTTCGAAGACACAGAAAATTCAAAAAGAAAGAGAAAAAATCATTCATGTTCATGCAGAAAGAAAACCAGTGTTAATATTTTCTTCCCTGTCTAGTTTAACTCTATTTTTTGACTGGTTTATTTTGCCATATGAATTCTTGTCAGTTTACCTAAATATTTTCTTCAAAAATTAAAAAAAAAAACAGTAATTGAAATTCAGAGAAGTAACTACAACTTTTCATTAGAGGACATTTATTCAAGTAGTCTTTTTTTCCTCAGTACAGTATTATGGCTTTAGTTATATAAGTCCTGTGCATCTTATATGCTTAACCATTTTATATATTTTATTACATTTTGTGTATTTTGTTACTACTATGAATAGCAGTACACACACCCACACATACATACAGAAAATAATTGTCTCTATATACATTTTTTGCATTTTTATAACTATTCAACTTAATAACTTTTAACTTTGGATAGGTAATTGTTTTGGGATTCTGTTTGTAGACAATCATACCACCTGCATGTAGCAATACTGTTCTGTTACATATTTATTATTCTTATGTACTGACAAGACTTCCAGAAAAGCATTATGTAAGAGTTATGGTGGAAGACTTTCTTCACTTTTCCTTAGTGTAATGGAATTCTCCTGATATTTTACTGTTAAATGTGACACTGGTCATTGTTTTGAGGTAAATATTCCTTAGCACACAATGATTGTTTTATTTTTAGTTCTTTGAGATCTGTTTTGCTTATTGCTTTTGTCAGGATTTAGTGCTGAAATTTGTCAAATGGTCTTTGGGTATCTACTGAGATGATAGTTTTATTTTCCTTCCTTGATCATTTGATATAAATAATGTATTCATATATTTCATATCATTAAACCATTATTACAGTTTTTGGGACTCTTAGCATTTGATTATTTCATCATTTAATACGTGTTGATTTCACATCACTTTGTATTTGTATGCTTATGTTCTCAATAAGAGAAAATTTTCTATCCTTAACAATCAGGGTTTGTTTATTTACTTATCTGATTATGTGTTTGTTTGCATGTTTATTTACATCTTTGTCTATTTCTGTGCAGTTTCCCAGAAATCCATACTGTTTGAATGAAGGAACACAATGTGGATGTAGATTGCACAATGTGATAATCCAGCCGCAGATGGTAAGGTTTGGGAAGGAGATAAGAAGTGTCAGTCATGCTCTGTAATAACGGTAAAATAGGACAGGCTGATTCTTCTCCATCGGCTCCTCTGTAGGGTTCCAGCTGCCACTGCACAATTTCCTGAAAACACCTGGGACCCAGAGTCCCTACCAGGGCAGCAATACTAAATTCTATATTGTTAAGATCTTGTGCCATAGCAGAAAGAATTTTTTTTCTATTTTTATGTACTCAAATTTGATAAAATTTCTTTTATTTATGTTTGACAGATAAAAATGTATTTAATAAATAATTTTACTTACCAAATCTCAATATGTGATGTGAAAATTAGAAATAATGAATGAGATAAAAAACTCTGCACTTTTCCTTACCCGAAGATAACCAATGCAAATGTTTTAATATGCTTTTCCATTATTTTTCTACCCATTAGGACTAATTAGATAACTTAATTTATACTTAGATGTTAGTAGCTGATAATAGCAAAATTCCTCAGGCAATCTATTTGCATTTAAGATGAAGCCTTATTACTTTACTTAAAAGGGATAAGTAGGAGGGGGCACTTGTCCTCATAGGTTCATAAGTGCGGTATATGTGTCTGTGTACATTTTGCATATATAATGTGTGTGTGTGTGTGTGTAAGAGAAAGACAAAGACAGAAAAAGACAGAGAGATATAAAAAAGGCATGCTTAGCTGAGCCTGGTGGCGCATGCCTCTAATCCCAGCACTCAGGAGGATGAGACAGGAGGATCATTGTGAGTTCGAGACCATCCTGGGCTACAAAGTGAGCTCAAGGCCAGCCTGAACGGCATAGTGAGAGCCTGTCTCAAAAGACAAGGGCTGGGGATTTAGCTCAGCAGCCTAAGCGCCTGCCTGGCAAGTGTGAGGTCATGAGTTTGATCCCTGGTGCTGGGGTGGGGGGGCATGTTTTCATTACAGCATTTGGAATAAGGAAACATGTTAGTCTTATTCTAATTGAAATTCACTACTGAAGTCATCACTATGCAATTTCCTGATAGAATCATTTTTATTAAACCTTTCCAGGCTACAGGAAAACCATGGTCACTCTGGAAAACATGTCTAGTGTGTCTGTTGGCCTGCTTAATTGCCTCAGCCATTGTAGTTCTGGTCTTTTATTTTGGCCAGTTCGGCAAGCCCATCAGCAATACTACCATCATCATTCATGCAGATGGAAAATCCAGTCAGGATGCTGGAATCCCTGTTCCTACCCCATCTCTTGGCTCATTAACCTCATCTGGACCTCAGAGCACCACACCTTCTATCCCCACAACCAGTCAAAGTACATCTACTGTCGTACCCACAACTTCCATGGAGACAACTATCTCAACTACCACCACAACTATAGTACATGAGGTTATAATTGAAGATGAATAGCAGTTTTGAGCCCTCAGTCCTTCTCAAGACAGATCTAAACCTTTACCCCAAAGGAGGCATGCCCTGCATTCTCTACTCTAGCATTTAAGGACCTGCTGAATGCTTTGCTGGCTTCTCATATGGTGATGACTTAGTCTTGGGCCCACCAGTGTTCAAATGGTCTGGAAAGGAAAATGACTATGCATCCTAGTGATTCATCCAGGCTACAGCAAAGGGTATTTTCCTCTCCTATACAACCAGCCTCATGGATCACCAGTGAGGACTTCAGCTCATAAAAGTGCTGCCAGTGAGGCCTACTCAACTTAGCTTTTTGCATGCTGTTTCTGAATCCAGTATCTACCATCTGACCATGGAGGATTTTTCTCCTAATCTCACATATTTGACCCTTTTTCACTATTTGTATGCCAGCAGGGAAAGAAACTAATGTTCAGTTAAAGAGATTAATAAGCATAATTTACTAAATACCTATTGATCTTTACAAAGGGGTGCCTCCTATTGGAGAATTCAGAAACAGGGGTCATCAGTGAGAAGTAAACAAGGAAGGATTCTGAAAAAAAACTGGACATGGGAGAGGGGTGAAAGTTTAGATTTAAGGAGACAGAACAGAAAATGAAAACACCGAGGAAGTGCTATGCAATTAAAAGCAAAGGCATGCTAGGAACTCAAATGCAAACAGGTGACCTATTTATGTGTGCCTGCAATTTTTCATGAAGATCACCAATAATATTCTCCATATCTGATATTGCTTAATTTCCAAATTATTTTAATTGCTACTTAGAAATTTTAAGCTTTTAAGTTGTTTTATAAGTTATACTGTAACTTAAGAGGACATATTGCTTATAATTTGCTGTGAAATGTAAGACATGTTCAATATTATTCACATTACAAGTAGTTGACACAGTACTGATTAGAAGCATATATTTTCAGTGTGGAAAAGATTTCAGAGGCAGAGAAATTCACCTGTCTTACCTTCAGTCTACTAATCCTACAAAAGGGAAGATAGACTAAGCCAAAGACAGACTCGGAGTCAACACTAGAACTCACATCTCTGTCTTATACTTTCTGATTCTCTTTTGCACACAATTAGAGGTCCTACACAAACTTTAAAAGTATTGTTTCATTTTTTTAAAGACTTCCCAAGGCAAAAGACTTTGTACTTCATATAAATCTAGATTGGTTTTCTGTAGTCAATAATAGACCACTTAGATTAGCTATTAAGTCCTTCTTGAATAATTAAACTGCATAAGAAAGATTAGGAATCATGATTCTTTAGATAGTTGCTATCTATTGGCAGTTAGTATTATTTTTCAAATATTGATAAATGTAAAAATTTGAGTATTTTAAGAGTTATTAGACAAACCACAAACGTTCAGTAGTAGATCTTAAGAATGAGAGGTATAAATGCAAATCCTAAACAATAAATTTGTTAACCTTTAAATAGGATTGATAAAGCTCTAGATAAGAATAAGGCACAAAGGAGGAAGTACACATGCATTTTTCCCCACTGCAGAATTTTTTAAAAGTGCACTTCTATTGTATTTTCATTTAAATTCTTGTGAAGAGGAAAGTTTAAATGCACTGGGATCAAATTACTTATGTAATTTAAACATTGTTTTGTGATGTAAAAGTGAAAAATAAGTTTTAAAGAATTCCTTAAACAAATAAAGAGTAATGCAAAATGTTCTGTATTTTGGAAGCCTTCGCTTTTATTAGTGTTGCACTGCATAATACTTCCATTTGCTTTGAGAAATTGGTATATATATTATCATATCTTGATTATTTCTGAGACTCTATCCTTTCTTTCTCCTCCCTCTTTCCCTTCCCCTTTAGCTTTTTCTCCAAGCCTTCTTAGCTAACCAGATGCTGTAGTAGAAGTAATTCTTTTCCCTGACCCCTATGGATGACACAGAATACAACAGTACAAAAGCATACCTTCTTTGTGCTGAAGGAGCATCATCTATTGGCAATTTTCTAGGTTAAATTGGTTGGAGGAGATCTTAATGGAGGTTATCTGAAATGATCAGTTTTCTGCACTTAATAAAATGGAGATGTGAGGAATTCTTGAATTTTTTTTTTGCTTTAAGCTTTTACAATTTAATGAAACAGTGCACAGAATCATGTAAAATGTCTTTGCATGTTAAATTTATAACCCGACAATAGTTTTACAAAGTACTTTAAAAATACAAACTGAAGTGTGCATATTCAGTAGTTGTAGATCACCCATCAGCTAGAGGTCCTCTATTTAAAACATTTCACAAAACTTTTGTGAGTGCAACATTTGTTCTTAAATCCAAGTAAATATATGAGGAATTAAAAAAATTAATTTTTAAATGCACTTCTAACAAATAATGGTACAATTCGCTCCTTTAGATGTTGTATTAGAAAATGTTCTATTAGGTATTCTGATCCCCATGTAGGTCTATTTACCTACACTAACAATGTGTTATAACATGTAGCCCTGTTTCATCATCATGTTCACATGTATTTCTGAGAAGGCCTTTAGGTTTTCACTTTGATATCGTATAGTGTCAAAATCTTCTTGGATCATCTGCACTTTATTGCAAATTATGATTTGCTACCATGGCATCTTATTAATTACTACTAAAACAACAGGTATCTCTTGTTGCCATTATTACTGTTATTATCAAGGCAAACATGTTTTTATTTTGCCACCTGTCTTGCAGAGTTTTGTGAAGGCATCAGGAAAGCATTTGCTTTTGCATGAAAGCACTTACAGGTTTCCCTCTTCATCTTTGAAAATGATCCCTACCATTAAATAGTTTCGGAAGTCATGTGCAACATTTATCATTTCCACGATACTTTCAACACTTCTTATTGTTTCTTCTATTGACAGTTACTTCATATGAATTTTCCTATTCGTTTCAATTTTTTAAAACTCCTATCACCTTGGTGCTAAGATGTGTTTTAATGTGTCCATAATGTACTTCAGTGCAAAGTGCAAACAAAAGAAACATGTGGTAGATTAACAATCAACAGAAGAAAGTAAAATGATTGTGCACAACAACTCATGTCATCTTTTATGTAGTGTAGCTTTGTTTTTCTTGAATGTAGTTTTGTTCGTAAGAAAACCGATAAACACAGGTGCTTCTATACCAGTTGTATTGGCTTCTACATTTGCCTCTATTCTAAATGGAAAACATAGGCTAATCTTACAAATGGAACAAGAAACCTCTTATCATTACATACTACATACTGCACCAAAGACACTTGTGTCAGTGAAGGTTCAGTTGCAATTGAGAGATGTTACTAAATGATAATGAAGTTATAGAAGGTATAGAAAAATAATACAAAAAATTTTCCCTCCCACACACACGTTAAAAGACTGGTTCAGGATTGTAAAAAGTCCTTACATGATCACCAGAAACCCAGCTAGACTGCTTTATTTCACTGCTCATGGTCTTACTGCATGACTTGCATTTCATGGTTCAAAGTAGTTGCTTAAGCTCCAGTCATTATGTATGTATTCCAGCCAGCAGAAAGGAAGAGGGTGGAAGGGCTTCATCATTTCATTTAAAAATACATGTCAGAGATTGCATGAACAGTTCTTTTATATCCCATTTCCAGAAAGTAGTTATGGAGTCAAACAGCTGCTAAGAGTCTGAGGAGTACTATTGATGTGACCAGCTAAAACAGAGAACTCTATTTACAGGGCAAATAAGCTAAATGATTCTTAGGGGATAACCCAGAGTCTCTGCCACAGCTAAATTATAAAAAAAAAAAATGAAAAAGTTAGAATTTTACTACAGAATTCTAATCCTTTCGTGAACCCCAGGTACTCTTTAACATTCTTGTCTAAATGTTCTGAAAATTGCAAAATTGCAACAATATCTAAAAATGATGAGTCATTTGCAGTGTCAGAGTGAGGTGGCCACAGGTGTCCTGTCTCCAGGAGATTCGTCTGCACAGGTAGAGCATCAGGAGCCCCTCCCAGCAGTCACTCATGCATTCTGGTTTTGTGCATCTTCATAAGAGCCCAGCCCTGCGCTGCCAGGGAGAAAAACAAAAATGAAGCATTTGACGAATTAAAACACTGGCAGCCTCACAGAGACACCAGGCAGGAAGAGATCTTGGGGATTATCCAACCTAAACTCTTTGCCTTCTGAAAGGACCGAACCTGGAATAGTCTTTGGCGAGCTCTGAGAGCGTGCAGGCCCGGCAGGAAGGTCTTAAACTTGCTTACCTCTTTGATGGTGAGTCAGTAGTAAGGCAGAGATTAGAATAAGGTCTCTGGGTTTTGCACTAACGTGCAACCTTTTCACATTGCATTGTCTGAATTTCCTTTTGGCTTTCTCCTTCCCTGCACAGATGAGTATGTTGAACTAAGGTTTTATTAATTGCTACTTAATTTTAATGTAATTTATTTCCAATTAGAAAAAAAGAAAATCGGGTTCTCGAGTAGCATTTTTCTCTCCATATTTTCTCTAACCTATTTTCAATTTTATCTTTCATTTTCTCTGAGGTTCAGATTTGCTTCTTTGTAGACCTGACATGGTTTTATATTTTTCTTGAAACGCTCTAAATAAGCAGTGTAGAGGGTAAAGTATACAGACTCTAAAAATGGGCAGCCAGGAATGAAAAGCTATCTCCTTCATTTATATGTGACCATTGGAAAATTACCTTGCCTTTCTTTCCCTCAAATTCCTAGATTAATATATGCAAAAAAATTCCTTGGAATTTTGGCCTGGCAGACATTAAATATTTAGCTAGTGCTGTCAATCAATTTGAGGATAATGGTGAGTTCTTAAATGAAAGATAGTTTTCCCTTGTCACCTGGCACGTTTCTGACCATTTCTTCTTTAATTAAGAATTGATAAATGTTCAGAAAGTTAAAACTAGTATTGATATTCAATTAAGAAAAAATGTCTCATGATTATGGAGACTGAGAAAGTATTATTGTAGAGGTATCTCAAAGCTGAAATGTGACTAGGAATTGGTTACAATTTAGAAAAAAACTAAGTGAATGTGAAGAAAGAATTTGAAAGGGTGGCTACTAAGCTGTATCCCCGGGCCAAGCACATCTTCTTGAACACAAAAATAATTTAAAAATTTTGGTTGTTTTTTTATTTTGAGAATTTAGTACAGAGAATTAAGGTTTAAAAAA
This sequence comes from Cuniculus paca, assembly GCA_004365215.1. Lineage (NCBI taxonomy): Eukaryota > Metazoa > Chordata > Mammalia > Rodentia > Cuniculidae > Cuniculus > Cuniculus paca. The sequence goes on along the minus strand of RJWT010021526.1, from coordinate 8,308 downwards.
TTAATATTTGTTATAGGGAATGAGATACCATTTTTTTACATTTTAACTTCTATGGTACTTGAGATTCTCATAGAGCCTTTCCCCATGGACATCTTAGTAACATGTATGCCAAGGGCACTGAATTATTAGTCAAACATTAGTCAGACCAAGAGGATAAGCTTGAAATACTTCTTAAGATCTCTTCTCCCTGGAAGAATGTTCTTATCATGGTAAGATTTCTCTTGAGAAAATGGCAGTACCTCACAAAGAACATGACCTGCACCATTTTTTCCCTAGAGTAGAGTCATGAGAATAGCCCAACACTGGACCTGGAATCACAAGACAACACAGAGGTCCAGTTTGTGCCACTTACCAGTTACATGACCCTGGGAAAATCTTTCAAACTGGTTAGCAGCTTGTTCATCTATAATACAGTGACAATAGAGCTCGTTGCTAAAGTTGTTTGAAGATAATTGAACATTGTGATCATGACAGCATTCTCAGCTGTAAAGGATAATACAAATGAGGGGTGGCATTATTATTATTTTTACTTTTTTGTGACAGTATAAAATTTCAAATTTGGAACCACTGAAAGCTTCAAGTCTAGGTACAATATGGTTCTTTTATTTTAGAAGAATGGAACTGTGATCTACCATAGTTAGTAACATGGAGTTTTTGGACAGAGAGAGTAGAGTTTGAATCCTAGTCTTGTGTAAATTGTGATTTCCTCAGTGCAAAAGTCTAGCTTCTCCTTTTGCAATAGTGGAATAATAGCAGCATATAACGTGGAATTATGAGGGTTAAGTATATAGACATACAGTGTTACAAAAAATAAATGGCTTAATAATCTGCTGTAGAGTAATAGTAACACCATATACTAACTGCTTATCATGTGTCAGTAGTTGTTAAGTGTCATGATTTTCATTTAACTCTTTGGATTAGTCATGGTTTGCTTTAGGGCTTCTTCAAGGCACAATGTGGGGCAGGTGCTGAGTGTTTTCAGTGATACCTCAGAGTTTTCTAGAATTGTTTTCTGTTTCCATCCCACCTGTCAGATGTTCAGCTATTCCAACATAACCTGTTTCCTCTTCCCTTGATGTCCCTTTGTGGGGCTGGGAGTGTTCTCCATGGGCAACAACTATTGCTTTGGGTTGTACACACCTCCAACATCAAGGTGGTTTCCTATCAGGGTCCATTAATCCTGGTGCTCTGAGTAGACTAAGAACAGTCCAGTACATTTGCATTTAAAAGGCCTTCTATGTCTTAGCCTCGGGTTTTTGCTGCTGCTAGAAAGCTTAGGAATTCGGCCATGCCTGTAAATTATTTTTTGAGTAGAATATTAAGCTGTTCCAAGATGGCCTTCTTCTCCTCAGGTCACTATCTACCATGCCTCTTTGAGGAGAGGATCATTTTTTTATATTTCTGCTTCAAACTCATAGTGACTCAAACTCATGGTACACTAATGCTAGTTCTTATCTTCCCCACCCCATATTTCTTTCCTTTTCCCATGAATCCTGGCTGGGTCAACTTTGCTCTAGAGGAGGTGGAGTAACTTTGTCTTCCTGATTTGTCATCTACAAGCAGGTTGTTAATCTGAGTGAATAGAAAGTTCAAAGCAAGCATTTTCCAAACCATGACTGGATTATGGGAGATTAATGATTTCAAAGGCAAGTATGGAATACAGCGAACTGATATTAAGTTACTAATGGAAACGTCATTAAGACTTTGGTGCCAAAAATGGCATTCCTTGGATGCTGTCAATGGCATTGGCTCCCACTAGGTGTTGGCTGCTATGAACTGTGTTCACCTGGGACTTCAGGCACCACTCCACACCTGAGTCACAAGTTACAGGAACATCGCAGCAACCTTTGAGGCAGTAAGAAACTCAGAGGACAGGGGAATGAATGCTGCTTGGGTTGGGAGATTCTATTTTCTAGTCGAGGGTAAAACATAGAAATACCCAATATGTGTGGAATCAGAATGGGACACCCGAAGACCATGGAGTTTGCAGGTTCTCTTCTCTGGGGAAATTAATGAAAAGATGACATTTGATATGTGCCTTAAAAATTGGTTTTCTTTTGATTTTCATTTGTTTTCTAACTTAAATGAAATACATGTTCATTGTGAAAACAAAATTGAACAGTTCAAAGAAGTATATGGGAGCAGAAAGGGAGAAAAAATTCACCAATTTTTTTAAAACCAGAAACAACCAATGTTAATGTTACCCTTCTTTAAGAGTTCATATGTACTGTGGCTACATTTATCAAGAATTCTAAAATGCCAATAGCCGCTAATGCAGTCATTCTGTTTATAGAACACACAGTGGGTATAATTAAGAATACAAATAAAGACTGGTGTGCAAAAATATCCATTTTTAACCTCTTTATAGATAATGAAATGTAGAAACAATCCAGTTACTCCAAATAGTGAAAAGACTTAAGAATGACCAAAAGCAAGAAAATTCTCGAGGAGGTCCAACTTGTCTTGGACGCTGGACATGAAAATGTGCTCCTGAAACTGGAAGATAAATGAGGTAACCACGGAGGGGGAGGTGTATAATAGCACAATTATAGCAGGAGCACAGAACAGGGACAGTGCCTGAAAGTCTCATCAGCCACTGTACCTTCACACGAGTTAAAGTCACTATCGCACTGAGCAGGGAACCCTCTGGAAAAGGGTCAATACGAGGAGCAGGTGAGGACACTGAAGAGGAGTTGTTAGATAACCAAATAATTGCTTGACTCACAACTTAGATTTTGCATCAGCTTCTGTAGGTCTGGACTTCCCAGAATTTCCTGACAGTCAAAGGAAGAGAGAAGAGCCCTGCTCCTGAACCCTGGCTATAGAAATTCCCCTGTGTACACTCACTTAGGTCCTATATTCAACCAGAAATAACACAATATCATGCATAGACTACTTTCTACTTCTCTCTTTCCATCCGTCCTCTATGCGTAGGACATTGACTGGGTTCTATTACTATGCAACTCACAGATCTGCCTCAGAAAACCCATAATCTCCTACGGTCCTCTCGGCCAAAGAGCATTACCCAAAGCCATGAGATCCTCTCTGTTTTTTTTTTTTTTTAACTGCATTCTGGCTGATAAATAATGCATGTTTAGGCAGAAGTGATATTTTTGTTAGGCATTTACAAAACAAAGACATTTTTTGTTCTTCCATCAAAGAAGATTGTAGACTAGGGTATTAAGAATCCTACAGAGGAAGAAGCTTATTCAGATTGGACTATTGCATCCTAACACTTCATCTCCTTTCATAAAATTAATTGTACACCTCATTAAGTACCTTTTTTGTTCATGAATTCCAGGTTCATTTTATCGTTTCACTTATATCGTAGCATACAGAGTGGGTATGTGTGGTTTTTGATATGGTATAAATCTGAAATCCTTAAAGTCTCCAAATACTGTCCTCTAAAGCCACTCATTTGCATGAAGGCACTGTCTATGAACAGAGGATCAAAGCTGGTCATTTCATTTAGCTCCTAAAAACATGCCAGGGCAAAGGATGAGTATTTGAGACATATGGTCAGCAGCCTGTTGAAGAGGTTGGGCAGCTGACTGGGGGCATGCTCTGGTCTAGAACTCAAGGTAGGAGAGGTCAGAATCTTTGAATTGAATAGAAAGATAGTGTAAAAACAGACCAGGACCAGGATAGCTTGAATATATGACATAAATGATTGTACACAGAGGAACTGGTATAGCCAGGGTTCAGAAGCAGGACTCCGCTCCCTTCCTCTGACTGCCAGGGAAGAGTGGAGGACAGAGCAGAAAACTCCCTCCAATGCAGGAGGCAAGGAAAAGTGTTTCTAGAATAAGCAAGCAGGTTGTCAGGAGATCTGATTTTATAGCAAAGATTTAGAGGACTTGTCTCTCTAGATCAAAATACGGGTCTCCCTTCAAAGCAGCATTAGCTGCATCTCAAAAGTGTCAGGAATACAGGTGCTCAGGGGTCATCCAAGGCCTACTGAACCAAAAATTCTGAGTGAAGACTCAGTGGTCTGGGTCCTATCAAGCTCGGCTCATGATTCTGATGACTTCTGAAATCTGGAAAATTCCTGCTCCAGCTCAGCCAAAAGAGTCAGTAATAGATAACTCATGAATTAGTTTTTGTATTTTTATAAGCATCTTCCTGACTGAAAGCAGATCAAGGGTACATTTTCCCTCACCTTTTTTTTCCCTAGATGATCAGTCTCAAAATGTTAGAGGTCAATTTTATAAGAAAGGGAGGATCCTTAGCATCCAGGCCCATTTAACTCTTTAGTACACATTAAGTAATAATTTTTGCCAAGGAGCCACAAAATTTCAGGAAGCCTAAGGAGCAATACTGAAGTTTCAGTGGAGAGAGGGAAGAGGGCTAAAATGATGATCTTTGATTAGTCGCTGGACAGGTATAGCTCAGAGGATGTCACCTGGCTGTATTTACCAATACAGAAAACTAGTATGTATTGTTCTTGACAAAGTGTCCCTTGAAATAGATAAGTTACTCTGCATTTTTTGCAGGCCCCAACTTTTTACTAACACATTTTCATTCATTGTTTCCTCTAAAGAACATGAAAGCCTAACTTCAACATGAGGCAATTGTAAATAGAGCTACAGGCAGCCTTTCCCTAAGATTCAGAGATCCTTTGTGATCAAATTCCCTGTCTTTGCTCTTTCGAGACAAATAGTGTAAGAGCTAAAGAAAAGACAATGATGATGCTCCCGTTCCCAGAACTCACCAGTTTATGCCATTTTGGATTTATGAGGCTTGGATTCAAGCCATTTTCCTCTCCCTGGTATTTATTGGATCAGCTAAATGTAAAAGTTGCCTGTCACCATGACACAGTAGGAAACTTCAGGACACAAAAGGAGTGACTGAGCTGAGTTAGGCAAGTTAGGCAAGTGTCAGTCAAAGTATATGCTCCACTGAATACAAGAGATCTCTAAATCCTCCCCATGGCTTCTATCTCGTGTTTCCAGTTCCCTACTTGTTGCAAGACCTCTGTGCTTGATTGCCCTCCTGCCCAGAACATCTTTACCCTTTATCCCTGTAGCTGTATACTTTCTACTTATCTTTCAGAAAGATCTTTCCTGGTCTTGCAATCTAAATCGTATCACTTAGTTATATTCCTTGTATACCACTTTTACTTTATCTTTATAACATTTAGCACACTATAATTTTATACTCGTTTGCATGCCTCCTTTCTAAAGTTTGTGCACTGCCTAGATCATTTTATGATCACTACCTGCTCTTAGGGCATGTCAGAATGTTACTTATTTTGAATTCTTGCCATTGAATAATTTCACAGACAGTCAGTATCCCCAGTCATAAGTCCTTGACAACTCTACTTTTTAGTGTCTCTTCAGCTGACTAAACAAATCATCAGTAAACAGCTTTGCACAGAAACTTTCTTATTATGTTCAACCAAGTTGAGCCAAAGACAGAACTAACTCAACATTTCCCATCATTATTGGTTCTTCTCATTCTAGGCTCAAAGCCTAGAATTTCATCTTGAATTTCTTGGGGAGAATAAATGTATTCATTGCCCCTTGTTGCTGTAATATCTACCACAAAGTTAGTGACTTGAAACAAATGTATTCTCTTTGAGGTTAGAAGTCCAGGATATCTGACACGGTTATAATCAGGTGTAGTGGGGTTGGTTTCTTCTCAAATTTGCAGGACAGAATACAGGCCTCTCCCAAATTCTACAGAATGCTAGCACATTATTCTATCACTCCAACTTGTGCACCTCATCATAACACCTCTTCCTCTCCTTTTCTGCCTCTTCCATCAGGACCCTTGAAATGATATCAGTTCACCTAGAAAATCCATAATAATCTTCCACATTATAATATTTTTGATATAATCATACCTACAAAGTCCCTTTACTATATCAGTTAATGTATTCGTAGGTTTTAGAGGCTAAATATGTGACTGTCTTTGGGAGCCACTATTCGGCTTACCATAGCATTACAGAGGCAATTTGAGCTCTAAATTTGTGAATTAACTGGAATTCAGTATTATCGATCCTTTGTTTCTGGCTCTTGCAGGAGACTAAAGGTTAGTTCATTAAAGCTATAAATATGGATAGGAAAAGATCGCTGCCAATCCTCTTGCCTTATTTGTTTCATTTTTGCATTGCACTGTAACCTAATACTTTTCTTCATCTTGGTTGGCAGACACACAGACTAGCACAAGAGTCAGCAAAGCCCTGAGTTTTTATTTTCTATTTTGTTATCCCAATATTCCATAATTTTGGGCTCTCTCCACTCCCATTCTCATCCTTAAAACTAGGGCGTCCAGACCTAGTTTGCCTAAGGAGTTGAGCATCGTGTTGTGAGGGTATCAGTTGATGCACTTGCAGAATGTGATGCAGAGAGGTTTCTACCCACTGAGTTTTCTCAGTTGTCAGTCTTAGCTCTCCCAATGTACTGTCAAGGCAGGAAACAGCAAAGAAAGGCAAGAAGATGAAAGAGGAGAATAATAATGAATTTATTTGTTAGCGAGCTTGGAGAAGTCTCCCCCAAAGCCTCATATCATAGTTATCCTACTCTGCACTACAGCGCAAAGGGAAAGTGTAGAGGTCTAGGGAGTGTTTATTTCTTTATTCATCTACATAGCAGGCCCATCTATAGTATTCCATTCCTAGGCTTCTCAGCATTTTCCAGAGGACAGGAACTCTCACTGGGGACTTTTTCTCCCACTTATTATCACCCTGGCAGAGATCCTCAGGACTTCAGGAAAATGCAAAGCAACTCTTGCTAAATTAAATAGTGACTTGATGTCTTAATCACTGTCTAGTAATCCTGAAATACCACAGGGATGATTTGAAGAAAACCTACTGATGGAGCAATTTCTTGTTTAAACATGAATAGCCTTACCCAGTCAGAATCATACCGTAAACTTTCATAGAGATGTTTTCATTTGAAGATCTAAAGAATTGTTCTCTAATCTCCTGCTGACAAGTAGAAATTATCAGTGATCCTAGCCTGGCCCTTCTGCTTTGTGGGAGTAAATAATAATGCTATTTTGTAAAAGACACCTTTTCAAATGGTATAAAGGGACTAATAGGAAAAGAGTTCACCCCTGGAGATGCTATTTTTGTGCTTCTGGGGAGAAGGTAAATCTCGACAAGTCTAACTACTTCTGTGAGCCATAAGGCAGTCTTGAAGTGCCTCATCACAGATTAGTTAGTTGATCTGGTATAAATAAATTTAAGCCTATGTTATGTTTAGTATTTCAATATATTAATGTTATTTTCTGAATTAGAATAATAAAATATGTTCAAAGAAAAGGGCTAACTGGAAAATCAGAAAAGATTTTTTAAAACCCTTCACATCATTATTATACAAGCACTGTAAACATTTTGGTATATGGTCTTGTAGACTTCATCTATCTATAATTTCTACATCACTATCATGTTTTCTCCCAGACTATTTAATAAAGTACCTATCATATTGAAGTTAATTTCTTCTTATCTATGTACGACAGCACTATAAACTACCAAAACAATGTTACATCACATAGGATACTTTTAAATGGCCTTACAATATTATATTGTAAGTTTGTCTCATGTCATGTACAGCAGTAATAGGAAGGAAATGAGGACTATGGTTATTAACAACAGAAAAGAGAAATGAGGACTATGGTTATTAAAAAAAGGAAATGAAGACTATGGTTATTAACAATGTGCTGAAAAGCAGCCGTATCTCAAAGTGTGATGTGATGGTTTTATTCTCAAGAAGGTATAAAACTTTCCATGAAGGGTTCTGGGGAAAAACTACTCCATTTCTGCTCCATCTCTATTTGTGCAGTTTCTTGCCAGTTTTGAATATTAGCTTGGAGATTAAGGATTGGCAGCTCCTATTTCTTCCAGATGGGAAGGCAGATCTCTCCCAAATCCCATCTTTCAGATTATCCTACCTGAAAATTATGTTTAAACTGATCCTCTTGAAATCACTTGTGGAAGGTGGTGGGAGTATTGTGCTAGTCAAAATCTGGGTCAAGAACAGGCATTTGACCTCTCAAAGGATAGGGAAAGCAGTTGTTAAATAGGAACAGGGGGCTGGAGAACTGGAACCAGCGAGTCAGTCACCACATGGAGAAAGCAAAAGTCCTTCAATTAATAAGAACTTTTCCTAGATTAGCCAAACGGGATGATAGGTTATTAAAAGGAGAGAAGTTACAGCATTTATTACACATGTATGACACACAAACAAAAGAAATTTTAGAAACCCTTTATTCATATTTGCAAATAAGTTACGTTTTAGAGATTCACACAATTTCATTCACATTTTAAGGGGTTGTATTCAAAACATAATTTTAATATTATATT
>RJWT010021525.1:0-17545 GCA_004365215.1 Cuniculus paca | reverse complement strand
GCATGCACAGAGAGTTACGCTTTTCTGGCATGTAGAGCTAATCTTTCAAGTTGTCCTTTTTTGACTTTCTCAGTTTAATCAGTTTAATCTCATCTTCCCTCTTTTCTGATTACAAGGATTTTCTGTAGAAACCTTGCCTCTACAATAAAGACCATGTGGCAATTTATTCTCATATTGATTTCAACATCTCTGTTCTCCTTCCAATGAGCCAACAATGGGGGAGGGAAAGGGAGGGCATGAGGAGGTTGGAGAAAGAAGAGCCAGAAGGAGGATGAGAGGGGAACAGGAAGTGAAAACTCCTCTGATACCTTCCTTAGCAGCAAACCGCGTACGCCAGCCATCTGGAGTCCTAACTACATCTCGAAGGCATAGAAAGCAAAAGGGCCAAACTGGAAAGTCTCAGCAGTAAATAAAGTCAGTTAAAGACAACTATACCAACAAGGGCTTGCTTTCCACTTTCAGAGACAAACAGACAAGCACATATGCATCCTTTCTGAAATCAGAGGCAATGCCACATATATAAGGAGACAAATCACATCAGCTAATTTTCTCGAGGATTTAATGGACACTGCTTACATCCACACTTTCCATCCACTCTGAAGAGTAAGCAGGGTATTGCAGCGCTCTGGACAAACAGCCAACCCATACTCACAAAGACGCATTTGCCAAAAGTGGGAGAAAGGCAAAGAAGTGGGGAGGAAGGAAGGCAGTGAACATATTTATGAGTCATTATAAGATAGCCTTGCAAAGAAATCGCCAGCACCATGTATAGAGCTGTGGATCACAATTCAGTAGTCTGAGGTGAAGGTGGGCAACTTTGAAACAAATGAGAGTTCGATGAGTGGATGCATTGCACAGTGCAGTTGTGCTCTGTGGGTCACATTTAAATGTTGCACATTGAATTGGTAGAATTATCTGTGTGATTCTGTAACATTTTAGAAACTAGGAAATTGGTCTCTGTGTGTGTAGCCACACCATGCCCATTGAAAAATGGTTGATAAAATATAGAAAGTGGGGTGTTTTTCCTTTAACAAGAAAAAGGTAAATATCTTTTTAGGCATTTTATTTATAGGTGGCCTGATAAAATAGCAAAAGGGGGAAAAAGGGTGGCAGAGAAGGGGGAGGTGGGAAAGCAGGAGGAAGAGGAAGAGAGCAGAAAGAAGAAGAGGAAAATTTTCCATAGAAGTTTATGTGTCCTGCAGATGAACTGCTTTTTAAATTCTCAACTCTTTCCATTTATTCTGAGACAAACTACAGAAATCATTAAATGTTTAGTGAGTGATGAAAACAGTTTTATTTGCAATGATTATACTTGATTCTAAAAATCATAAGCTTGTAGTTTAAAATAAACCAAATCTTTGTCCCAAATATTTGTTTCCTTAAGTGGGTGACAGCAAGTAGAACAGGAAGTAGGGATCTCACTGAATGTTCTGCCCAGTAAATATATCGTATTACCACCATCCCTAGTGAAATCTTTGTACTTCATCTTCAGGATTCCTGGAGATAATGATATACTATAGCCAGCTGAAAAGAACATCTGTTTTAAGAACTGTGAACTTACAGGAGCCATTTGTCGGTCTGATATGTTCCATTATTTTCTCCCCATTTTGCACCTTTTTATTTCTCCATTGATCAAATCTACACAAAATAAAAGGGTGGAGAAAAACACTAACAGACATAATTTCTTCTCCTTTCAGAAAGGTTACCTGCCACCTTTCTTGTTAAATAATTCTGCATGATATAAAACATGCAACTTTTTTTTTTTTTTGGTAAGCATGTGTTTTCCTTTCCCTTTAAATGGAAGTCTTTGGCTCACTGGGGCTTACATGCTTAATGACAGTGTGGTGGAGTTGGCCCAGGAGAACAATGTGTCCATTAATCTGCCTCATGCTTAATTGGTAACTACTGTATGGGCTGGCATTTCAAACACAGATTGCAAATGTACTTGAATTAGTTACTGTTTAATTGATACAACTGGCATTCAGCCTAGAACCAACATGCAGCTACTGTAAAAAGAGAGAGACTTGAAAGGAAAGTGAAAAAATAAGGTGTGATTGTGATTCACCCTTTACATGTTTATATCAATTATTTTAGAACACAATTACATATTTTTTCATAATGCTTTAGCAAGCAACGAACCAAAACACATTGTGAAAACCTACCTGTAATGCTCACTAACATGAGGAGAAGCAGCCAGCTCCAACTCCCTTTTTCCTCCTTCATTTCATCCTTATTCTTCCAATGATAGTTATGCATATATGACTGAGGTGGAGAAATGTGGTATTTGTCACAAGATGAAATGCCTTTGAGGATAATTTTGACAATCTCTCGAGAATAACAGGATTTCAAGAAAATAGAACACTATCGTAGCAATAATTCAACTTTATTGCCATTCACACCACTGTTACTTTGAACATATTTTCAACAGAAAAGATTAATTTTTTGAGATTAATCCCTAAATAATTCTACAGGGGTGCACCATGCAGGAACCAGTCAATTCCACAAAATGTCTTTGAACAGAATTTTGATTCCAGAAATGAGGTAATGATATGATGATGACCTTTAATTGAGCATCTACACACCCAGAGTTGCATAAGTGATTCAGTATACAATTTCTCACTTTGCCCACCAACCAGTAATGCTTTCCTCCATGGTTTGAATCTTTATTTTATTGATTAAATTTGTATAAAGTAATTGGACTCAGGGAATCAGTAAATAAATTTTCTGTGCCCATTTTAAATGTTAGTACTCTTTTTGGCTCTAAAGTCTCCATGTGCTATAAGATATGTGATGCTATCTTAATTTTGTAGGCATATGATGGTCAGATAACAGCTGATAGCTTTTTAAACCCAGAATTCACAAATAGCAGCCAAAATTATTTTTGTTCATCTGCAGAGAAAAATAATCCATTCATTGGTTCAGTCAGCAGTTGAGTGACCATTATGTTTTTTGTTTTGTTTTAATGTTGTGAGAGATATTATGAAAATTAAACATGATACTACTACCAAAGAATTCTTTTTTTAATTTAATTTTTTATTTTTAAGAGAATATAACCAAAAAAATTGAAACACAATAAAGCCAATCAAACCAAAACTCTGAAAGTAATACAGGGCCTCAAAACAAAATAGGAGATAAACAATGGCTGCCATAATGCCTCTTTTTATCTTCAAAATAGGTGCCCATACCATCAGACCTAATAAAATCAAATAAAACAGAACAGAGTAAAACCAATCAAAACAGTACAGTGAAAGTGATACAGGACTTCAAAACAAAATAATAGGAAATCAACAATGGCTACCATAATATATCTTGTTAGCTTTGAAATAACTGCCCATGCCATCAGATATAATAAAATCAAACCAAACAAAACGGAATAAAGCCAATCAAAACAAAACAATGAAAGTGATACAGTACTTTAAAACCAAATAATAGGGAATTAACAATGACTGCCACCTTTCCTTTTTAGCCATTTCCTCCCCTCTCACATTCACAGTATCTATTGTACATTTTGGATCCCACTAACTCTTTCAGTTTTTTTCTATGAGGAAGTCAACATGATATTCAGCTATGTGAGTCCAAACCATTTCCCCTAAGAGCATGATCACAAATTGCATCTATTTACCTACAAGAGCCTTGTGATTATCCTTTTTTATAGCTGAGGAGCTTTCCATTGTATTAAAAATGCCATGTCTTTCTTACTGATTCTGCGATTGATGGGCAAGCTATCCCTGTTTTTTTCTGGTTCCCTGTCCCGTGGAGCATTGTTTTCTCTCCTTTGACTTTCAGTCTATGAATTTCCTTTTGAGTTAATGTGTTTCTTGTATACTGCATATTGATGCATCTTGTTTCTTGATCTACTCTGCCTGTGTATCTTTTTATTGGTGAATTGAGGTCATTACATTAATGGTTATGGTCAGCATGCACTGGTTCATCTCTATCATGCTTTTTTCCTGCCATTGGCTTCCTACTTTTCCCCTCCACTCAATTGTCTGCCCCGCTTGGTGATCCCACTTTACTACTGTTCCTGGGACTGTGATTATTTTTATTGCTCTCTAGAATATCCTTCAATACTTTTTATAGAGTTAGTTTGGTAGTGATGAATTCCTTCAGTTGTTCTTTGTCATGGAAGTATTTTATTTCCCCATTAATTTTGAAAGATAGTTTTGCAGGGTACATCAATCTGTAAGTTATTTTCTTTCAGGACTTGAAATACTTCACTCCATGCTCTTCTTGACTTGATGGTTTGTGTTGAGAAGTCTGTTGTGATTCTGATGGGCTTTCCTTTATAGGTGATCTGTTTCCCTTCTCTAACTCCTTTAATGTTCTGTTCTTGTGCTGAATTTCTGGGATTTTGATTATTATATGTCTGGGTGTAGATTTATTTTGTTTATTACTAGTTGGAGTTCTATATGCCTCACTTATCTGTATGTCTGGTAAATAGTCTCTTTATGTCATTTGTGTTGACTCCTGTTTTCCTGTTTTTTTGCTGACACCTGTAATTCTTAAATTATTTTTCTTTGCATCATGTCACAGCTGTTGAATTGTTAGTTCCTGATTCTTTGTTATTTTTAGGAGATATTTCCTTTCACAATTGCTAACTGCCATTCTGTTTTCAAGGCCTGAAAGTCTATCTTCAGTTTCTTTCAAGAGGTTTTGCCAACTTTCAATGGAGTTTTTAATTTTCTGAATATCTCTTTGAGTCTGTTTCATGCATTGCAATTCTTCTTATCCCAATATTGTTCATTCAATATTGTTCATTCTCCTATGCTCCTCTTTTTATCTATGTCTTCTTTAGATACGTTCAGCTACCCTTTTAATATGTTTGTCATTTCTTCTTTTACCTGAGATATTATTTCTAATCTGATTTCTTTCACAGTCTCATGAAATAGTTTCTTTGCTTCAGTTGCCATCATCTCAGAAATTTCAGGTGTCTGACTTCCACTTTATTGCATGTCCATGTCTCCTGGATTTGTTCTGTTTGGGCTAGAGACCAGAAATTGCCTTTTGCTCCCTCATCTTGATATTTTCCTGGGTTCCTCCAGATAAGCAGATTGTGGAATCCCAGGCACTTCTCATGTTGGCTACCCATCCACAGTGTAGGGGGATGAGTCAGGCACCAGGTTTCTCCTAATCCAAGTTCCCCAGGAGGCACTGGGGTGTGGGACAGGATTCTCCAGACACTCAGAGCTTCTCCAAAGTGTGGCTGGCTGGTTCCCCTGGCTCACACTGGCACTATGTGGGAGAGTCCCGATGGCAGCTGGCATGTGTGCAGGGGCTGGGCTGGCTGCTTCTCTCCACCTATGCTGGCTACCCATGAAAGGGTCCCCATCTACCAAAGAGTTCTTAACTGCCAAATCAAAGGAACAGTTTCTGTTCCACTTAAAAGATTATTTATAGTTTACCTTATTTTTGTATTTTGTGGCTCTTCTTTTGTTGTTTGTATAGTATTTGACAATGTTTTTCTTGCCTTTCTTGATGTAAAAACCCTCTGGATTTTCTTCCTCACCTCTTACTACTTCTGAATTACTTTTGGAAACATCTCTTTACCCAACCAACATTTAAATGTGGAAGGTTAGTACCTCCAATGTCTTTCACTCTGGGCACTTTCTCTGCACAGCCTCATTCATGCCACTGACTTCACCTATACACGTGTATCACAATCTCAAAGGATTTTCCCTCTGAAACATAACACAAATGACTTTTTAAAAGTCAGTAAGAGAAATCTCAAACACAGATTTCCAATTACCTTTTTGTTCCCTCAGTTTACTCTATTGCCAACCACTGGATTCTGCGAGGTTGTCTAATAATAGCTTATAAATACATTCAACAGCAGACTTAGCCTCCAAATCCTCTATTTTGCCTTTTTTCCTCCTTGTCAGATGGTTTCCATTTACAGAAGCTACCAACTTGAGAGTCAACCTTGATTTTTCCCTGTTCTTCATCCTTCTGCATCTCCACCAACTTGATTTTATTCCCAAATCCTGCAAATTTTAATGCTTACTTAGTTTTGACGTTTTTTCTTCCCCTCATCTTCAATCCCACTGTGTTGTTCAGGTCTTTCTTACCTCCCACCTGAACAATTGCAAGAGCCAGCTGCTGTGGTTTATGTGCTGAAGTTGCACCTCAGTACATTGGTGCTGATTGGTGGGACCTTTACGAGGTGGAGCCTGCTAGGAGATCATAGGGGCACTGCCTTTGAAAGGTATTAAAGTAGTGCGGATGGGACCCAAGTAAGCACTCAGAAGAAGAAACTGTTATTAAAAAAAACAAAAGAGCAAGACTGGACCCTCTCTTCTCTGATTTTCTCTCTCAGTCTATAGTTGCTCTTTCACATCTACGTTCCTGCCAAGAGGCCCTCCATCATGATGTAACACAACCAAGGAGGACCTGAGCAAGGCCAGCACCACGCTACTTGGATTCTGACCTCTAAAAATGTGAGCCTAATACATCTCTTTTAAAATACAAGTTGCCACTCTCAGATTTTTTATTATTGTAACAGAAATGGACTAATACACCAGCTAACCAGTTGTCCTATTTCTAGTCAACTCTTCTCCAATCCATTCTGTAGAGATGAACCCAAAGCATAAAAACATCCCCTTCCTTGCTGAATGTGCTCTTGAACTCTCATAGCCCTAAGGAAAAGGCATTGTTGTGTTCTACCCCTGCCCTTTTTTCCATTCTGCTTTTGTCATTCTGACAAACACTCCCGGCCTTCTTTGTTCACCTGGTAGTCACCAATCGTTCCGCAAGGCTCCATTCAGTTGTTGCCATTCTAAAAGCCATTTCGAGTCTTCTCTAGCAAAAGTGCTCTTCATCCTGTGCTCCCTTAGCTTGCTACACATGCTTCTGCTCAGACATGTCACCTTGCTCTGTAACTGTAAATTTCCTTTGTGACTTTTTTTAGGGTATGATCATATTTCATTTTCTGGTATTTTTCACTGTTCATATGTTTTATATATTTTTAAGAAGTCCAATTTATTATCTTAGATGGAAAGCATATTTGACAGTTTTACAGACCAAGTTATAGATTTGTTCTCCTTTTTCTTTTTTTTTTTTACTATTAATTGACTGAGTGACACTAGGCAAACTGCTTAGCCTCTAAGCATTAGCTTCATCATCTACAGAATTTTGTCTATGGTGTTTGTAACATAAATTTCAAACTTATGTGGTTTCATCTACATTATGTTGCATAATTAGTCATTTAATAAAAATTTTAGTGGCTTACTATATTGTTGAATAAAAAGTTTCCCAGAAGTTCAAGGTCTTTAAACATTGATGTTTTCCCTTATACCAAACAGAACTGTTGTATTTATTTTTATGTGTCATGAGTCTACAAAGGACTTAAAATGGCATATAATAAGAATATTTCCTCAAATGCTAAGACGAAGGAGAAAAAAGATGAGTAGGGAGTGAGGAACCCTGTATGCCAAAGAAAAATAAATAAATAGAGAAGTCAAAACCAGACGCAAATGAAATTAGATGTCTCCATCACAATAGTTATACCTAGTTGTAATAGATCATTTTCAAATTTGCTTCCGAGGTCCCTGCCATCTAAAATGAGTGGAACAACAATCTCAGATATAAAAATTATCAGAAGAGAAGCAAGACATTTTTAGTACTAATTTTAAAGTAAGTTTTGTGCTCCATGTATGAGGCACCATTTAAGATATGTACACAACTTTTAAAGAAAATGTAAGGCTAGAGTTGAGGAAGACTGTGCTTTACTATACTTCCAAGAAAAAGGAAGGCAAGCATTTGAAAACTAATGACAATTCTGTAGATACCCAAAATATCCTCAAATACTGTGACCTTGTGAGCATCTTTGATTAGAAAGAAAATCCAGAATACCTAAATGAATTGTGCATATCTAATTCTAATAGGGTCAATGTGCTGTATTTTGAATAATTTTCTACCCTAGGAAGTGGCAGTTGGTCCCTTTAGATTTTGCTAGCATTTGATGTCAGCACTTTTCCTTTGGCTTTCCAGGTTCCACCATTAACATACCGTGTGACCTTGGGCAAGTGACTCAACCTCTCTGCTATTTAGTTTCATCAGCTATAAAATGGAGATTGCAATAACATTTAGCTCTTTGAGTTGTTAAAGGGATAAAATGCAGTAAAACATATATAATGCTACTTATGGTACATAACAATTAGAAAGTGCTATTACATTGCATTATATTGTCTTATTTATTTATGTTATATATGATTTTTGATTTGGAGTAGCCACCAAAAATTATAAAGAAAAACAAATCTTCTCCTGTAATCCCAGCACTTGGGAGGCTGAGGCAGGAGGATCATTGCAAGTTTGAGACCAGCCTGGGCTACAAAGTGAGCCCAAGGCCAGCCTGAACTGCATAATGAGTCTCTGTCTCAAAAAGACAGAAACGAAACAAAACAAAACAACAACAACAAAAAAACAAATCTACTCTTTCTATAACCATTATGGATCATATATTTGCAGATTTTTTTTTTCAGTGGTGGAGATATAACACAAAGCCTTATGCATACTAGGTAAGTATTCTACCATTGAGTTACACATCCAGCCCCTATTTGCAGATTGTTTAAGCTATCACTAGGGGTGATCTTAGTTACTTTGGTATTGCAGTTCATCATTTATTCACAAACATAGAAACAGTTTTTAAAATTCACATACACCCAGCTTGTTGTGAGGCCAGTCTTTGTCAGTTTTAAACAAACTTGCTTTCTTCTAAGATATATTCATGTAATTCACCTCCTAGAGTTGAAAGAAGACTGCGTGGGACTGGAAACTTGGGTCTAGTTTAGCTTAGCCATCCCACATTAGCCTCCTTCCCTGTAATGCAGGAGCATTGGGAGACATTTTAAATGTTCATTCTAGTTTCAAATTCCTGACTCTAAATTTCCACTTTACTTGAGGTTAAAATATCCTTTTAGATCAAGAAAAGACAAATGAATAAAAATCTGAATGTAAAATATCACATCTCTCTGATGTATAGTTCTTATTTCCCTCAATTTCTTAACTCTATAGAGAATTAATGCTTTCCCAGTTAACTTTCAGTTTTCTTTGAAGTTTTGGAAAATTTCAGGCTAATCAATCCCCAGGTGGCTCTGTTTCAAGTATTAGCCTCAGCAGCAAAGAGTATCTCTCTGTGCTCTGGACCTAATTTTTCTGTGAGCATTCTCACCTCATTTAAAAAGCAAGTGGGAGGTTCCTATATGTTGGCCTGTACCTCCTCTTGTCTCAGATCAAAATGGCAGGTTCAGGCTTCCTGGAGAAG
Organism: Cuniculus paca; assembly: GCA_004365215.1. NCBI lineage: Eukaryota > Metazoa > Chordata > Mammalia > Rodentia > Cuniculidae > Cuniculus > Cuniculus paca. The sequence goes on along the minus strand of RJWT010021525.1, from coordinate 8,286 downwards.
ATGCCTGAGCATTCCTGCTCCTTTCTCTACACCCTGAGGCCTTCCTACCCAAGGTTAAGGCATAATCAAGACATGCTACCCTGAACCCTAGGACTTTGCATTAGCATAACTTGGAAGGAGGTGAAAGTGGTAGTTTCTGAGTGTGGATTTTTCTTCTCTGGTTCATTTCTTTCACAAAGGAAAGAATGTCAATGAGGGCCACAGTCATATCCCTGCCATCTCACTTTATCTTAAACACTCTCTATCTCGCACTGTGGCCTCTATCCTTCCTCAAAGCATAGCCAAAATGAGAGGTACAAGACCCAGGTTTGAGGAGGCATGGAACAAGACCTACCATGGGAGCAGATTCCTGCCTGATTCCTTCTCTCCTTAGGTTCTACTTCTTATCTGGGGAAGTCTATGTGAGTCCAACCTTTCTTTTCTCCTACCTGAGTGGTAACATTAGAGACCCAGAGTTGCATTTAGGGAATAGCCATGTAGTTCTGGGATAAAAGAAAAATGCCCCAAGAACAGTTACTAATTGACTTCAATAATAGCCGACTCACTCTCTCCAAGAATACCTCACGTGTGACCGGCTCATCACCTACATCAGAGATGGAGACAGAGCCCAAGCAATAAAGATGTAGGACAGTGACTGATTTGGTCGATCTTTCTCTTGTGACTGCATTGCCCTTAGAAGCTCACTTCCATGAAGTATCTATGGCAAGGCAGGACTCAGTTATTTCTGAGTTCCTTGCCAAATAACATTACATGGTAATCACCATAATTACAGCTCAATTGTCATAGCTAAAATTTGGCATAATTAATTTGAACACATTCTATTATCTTCAATAGGAACTAGAAGCTAACTCTGTTCTGTGCTGTTCCCTTTTTGATGGTCAGAGGGAGCAGAAGTGCTCTTTTAAGATCTCTGCTTCTTCACATGCGCTGCACACAGACAGCAGAGTCAATTAGGAAATGATGGATATATTTTTAAAATCATGTGTCTCAGTAACTAAATGCTGCTGTTTTAGGACTTCATGCAAAAGGTTTTCTAAGCCTGCTTTTAAGAAAACTTTTGAATACTTTTCCTTAATTATTTTCCAATAAAATCAATTTCTAAGCTTTCTCATAGTAATAATTCCTGGCATAATTTGCTCTTTCATGGAATAAATAAATGTCTGAGTTGTAGAGGAAGAGCTTGCAATGTTTGCCCTTACTCTCTATTTTACAAACCATAAAATAGATGTGTAATAATTATGGACCACAAAAAATAGGTAAAAAACATAGAAAAATAATCATAAGAGAGATACAGATAGTCAATAAATGTGGGGAAAATGCATTCATTCTTCCTAGTAACAAGAGAAATGCATATTGGAACTGTCAATTTGATAATGATATTAATATATTTTAATATTTTATTGATGTTATAAAAGATTTACCAGAACATTGTTGAAAGATAGAAATATTTCTGGGAAACATTTTGGCAATATATATTAAAAATCTTTTAAAAATTTATATTGTCAAAGAATATTCAATGACAAGGAACCATTCTTGGCATGTAATGTTAATTTTATTATAACCTGATAAATATTTATTAGGGACACACCAGGTACCACACACTGGTAATCCAGGACCTTATATGGAAAACAAAGTCAACCAGTGACTCTAGTTTGAGTAGTTTAAAATTCTTATTCCCACAAAATTGTGAGTGTTTTGTTTTATTTTTGTTTGTTTGTTTTAGACAGTGTCTTATTATTTAGTTCCAGGTTGGCTTTGAACTTGCAACAATCTTCCTGCCTCAGCCTCCCAGGTGCTAGGATTGCAGGTGTGTACCACCTTGCCCAGCTACACATGATTGTTAACAGTCAAGTATTACAGCAGAGTGATGGGAACAGTTACTTTGCACAGGGAAGTTGAGGAACCTTCTCGGAGAAGATAAATTGGGCAGAAGTAACGTAAGGAAAAACTGGACCCCACAAAGGCTTCACAACGGGATTGCTCTGCAATCTGGAAACCCCTGACTGGTTTGAAGAATTAAAAGAGAGTGTGGCTGGGGGAAGAGTAAGCAAGACAGAAAAGGAGAGGCCATGAGATTAGATGAAGTTGAAACATGGGGAAAATTTTACTTAAATATTTATTCTCATATTCTGGGAATGTTAAATTGGGTATGAACTAAATCCTCCCTTCCTCCAGATGAAGCTGTTCACAATCAGTCCTGGTCAGCAGAATCTCCTCCTGTCTTACGGTCACTGGTAATCACAGCCCCTCCTGTGGAGAGTGAGAGGTGTCCCTGTCTGCAGATTGAAGACAGCTTTGATGAGTAAGAGGGCAGAGCTAGGACTCCCCGGCACCTTTCTCTAGCAAGGCTTCTACATGGGCACAACCCTTATTGCCTTTGTTTTGGTCCCTGTGTTTAAACACATTTTAAAGGTAAGGTAAGATTCCTATACAGAGGTTAACTGGCCAAAGATTGTTATTTATAGCCAGAGACGATAAATTTTCTTTTTTTTTTTATTTATTTTTTTTATTTTAAAGAGAATAAAACAAAACAAAACAAATCAGAGTTAAACACAACAAAGCATAACAGAACAGAATAATGCAAGCAATACCAGTCTTCAAAACATAATGACGGGAAATCAACAATGGCTACCCTAGTTTCTCTTGTTTTCTTCAAAATGGTTGTTCGTACATTAACACTCAATAAACTTAAACAAAACAAAATAATATAAAACCAGATAAAACAAAAGAGTGAAAGCATTACAGGCCTTCAAATCAGACAATAAGAAATCATCAATGGCTACCTTAATGTCCTTTGTTTTCTTCAAAAAAGCTGTTCATATCTTCTTGCATATTGCAATCAAATAGTAGAAAACAGACTTAAACCAATCAAACTAAAGAATAGAAGCATTATTGGACTTCAGAACCTGAAGATAAGAAATTAGCTATGGCTACCATAATGTCTCATTTTCTTCAAAGTGGCTGTTCATATCTTGATATTTAATAAAATGTGCCTTTGTAAACTCTTTAGGAGTAGTTCTAGGCATGGATAAGCATATACTTGTGCATCTATCCTTTCTGTGCTAGAGGGAATAGCAGAACAAAGCACAAGAAAAACAAAAAACAATACAGATAAATAACAATAATAGAGAGCCCAAAATAATAACAATATAGGCTTTCTAAACATGGTGATAGGAAGATACCGAAGGTTGTTATTCTGTACAGTTGTCTTCAAGAGTTGCTCAGATTACCAGATATAGGCATACAGAATTGCTCCAGTCCTATGAATCTTAACTGTTTTGTTTTAAGAACTAATAAAATTAGTAGTACAATCATCTTATCAATCTTAAGTGTATATATATATATATATATACAAATGTATATTTTTTCCCTTCCTTCTTTTCTCCTTTTCCCTGAGTTGTTTTTTCCTTTAGCAGTTTCTTACCCTTTCCTTATATTTATTGTGGATTTTTGTATCTTATTGAGTCTTTCAGTTTCTTACACTAGAGAGATGATGAATCTTTCAGTTTCTTACACTAGGGAGATGATGTTTACACATGTGAATTTGATTTATTTCACTTATGAGTATGGTCTCAAGTCGCATCCATTTACCTGTAAAAGCCTCAATATGAACCTTCTTTATATCTGAGTAGTACTCCATTGTATAAAAGTACCACATCTTCTTTATCCATTCCTCAATTGATGGGCATTTGGGTTGTTTCCAAGATTTGGCTATTACAAATTGTGCTGCTATAAACATGGGTGCACATATATCACTGTGGTATGATGATTTCACTTCTTCTGGGAATGTGCCCAGAAGCGGAATAGCTGAGTCGAATGGGACTTCCAATCATAGCTTTTTGAGGAACTTCCAGAATGATTTCCACAGTGGCTGCACCAGTCTCCACTCCCACCAACAGTGGAGAAGGGTTCCTTTTTCCCCCCAGCCTCTCCAGCATTTGTTATTGATTGTTTTCTTGATCCTGGCCATTCTTTATGGAGTTAGATGGAATCTCAGGGGTGTTTTAATTTGCATTTCTCTAATGACCAATGATGCTGAACATTTTTTCATGTATTTATTTGCCATTTGTATTTCTCCAGCTGAGAAGTGTGTTTTCATCTCAGATGCCCATTTTTAGATTGGGTCTTTGAATTTCGAGGGCCTGATTTTTTTTAATTCTTTATATGTTCTAGATAGAAGACTTGTCTGAAGGACAGTTGACTAAGATTTTTTTCCCAATTCGTGATTTTCTTTTCACTCTGTTGGAGATTTCTTTTGACATGCAAAAACTTTTTAATAAGACGAGATCCCAGTTGTTGATGCTGGGAAGTATTTCCTATGCAGTCTGATTTTTGTTCATGAATTCGCCACTTACCCCAATGTCTTGAAGATTTCTACCTACTTTGTTTTCCAGCAGATTTAGATGATAAATTTTCAAGGGGCTTTACTTTTACACTTTTAAGTGAAACTCAGAGATGCAACCTGAACTGTGCAGAGGTGAAAACTACATCAGATCTGTTCTCTTCACCATGACCGCTGAACCAGGTTCTTAATAGGGGGGAAACTGGCCAAGAATTATCCTTCATTTGTACAGGACTTTGAAAAAGTAACTTTACTAGTGTATACATTCTGGCAACTATTACTTCAGATTTGATCTTTCTCAAATAGTTTGGGTACCAGCTTATTACCAGGTACTCTGTCTTCAATGACAGCTATTTTCTAACTGTCTCTACTCATAAACCCAAATAATTTTGAAAATTTAAGAATCCTTGCATATGTTTTTGATTGATTTCTAGATTTTTAATCACAAATTCAAATTACTGAAAAAAATTTAATTTCTAGTAGATCGTAACTCTTGACATTTAAAAAAAACCTATCATATCATTCTTTGAAATATATCAAATTCAATATAAATACCACAGCAATTTGCTACACAGCATTATCAATTTAAAAATATTAACAAGCTGTTCCAGAGTCAGTAATTTTACATTGCTCATATTTTCTTCTTGAATTGTTACTTCCATTATACTTAAACATTCATCTCTGCACCTAAAATAAGTATGAGCATTAAATTTCAGCTATTTATTATTTCACCTATCCATCAGGATCCAAGTTCTAAACTGCTTTTCTACATTGGCATTTCATTAATGTTATTATATTACAAATCTTTTTAAATAGTATATGTTTATGATACACAATAATTACATTCATGTTGGGAATTGGAATGCACATTATTAAAATAAAAGTTAAATGTTACAAATGCTTTCATTATTACTGAAATTAGATATTGTCTGGCATTAAATCCATTTTCAATTTTTTTTTTTTTTAGAAATAAGTGCATTTTTTGGAGAAATAAGTTGAGGATGGAAGTCTTATTATAACACTGTCATTCATTTCCCTCTAAGTTATATACCAAGTATCAGAATGATCTATGACCAAACATTTTTATGACTTGCTAAAAACTTGTTTAAGGTTTCCTTAATTTTTGTGGAAAGTATTTTCAGTGTCTGGAAAAAGCACTTAAAGGCTTTATGAAGACTTATCAAATGACAATTAATTATGTCAGCTATTCTTTCACCTGGAGGCTTCTTGTACTAAAGATGCCAGCATTTTATATGCAATATACTAAGAAATATTGGCTTTTTTTAAACTAATGTCTTATTTGAAAAATTCTTTGCTAACACAATAAAATGTTTTTACCCATATCACTTTATCATAAATATATTTAACCTTATCATAAATATATTTTTGTCACCATTTGGAGAGTCAAATTTAGCTTATTGAACTTATGACAGCTGTCCACTTTGTAAATGACAAATGAATTATCTTTGTCAAAGCTACTGCCCTAGTCAAACTCCTCTTCTAGCTGAAAATGTACTATTTTGCTTTTCAGTTCCACAAAATGCATTAATATATGTTCAATGAGAGCTGTCTCCATGTTGTATTCTAATTGTAAAACAGAAAAACAAAATTGTAGAACAGGCAAATGAAACAAAAGCCTGGCTGTAAAATAGCCCTGTGGATGGAATAAGAAGCCACTGCTGTTATGGGACTTTATACACAAGGGGTAAGCAAAAATGATGTCATTGCATGAAAAAATTCAGTCCTTTTCTTTGGTACCCAGGAGCCTTTTACACCTTAAAGCAATGGACCAAAGATTCTGGATGGCTGAGATGAACATGGGGTTTGTTTGCTTAACAAATTGAAGATGGTAAAGAAAGGAGAGACGAGAAGGGATGTGGATACTCTGACCCCAGGTCTGCATTCTCAGTTTGAGAAATGAGTGCCCTGTGGGAGCTGAGGACCCACACACTGATTTTTCTGAAGCTGTCCAGGCCTGTTTGCATGTTTGGGGGAACATGTGTGAATGCTAATGTTGCTAAGAATAAGACTCCTTTCTATACGGGATAGATCCTAACTTGGAGAGGAATGTCTACATTCCTGAGGACTCATCTGGGGCCTTGTGTATTCAACAGGTTGTGGAATGTGCTGCCATGGGGAAGATACAGAAAAGACTTGGATCTGGACTCAACCCTCTGCAATCAGTCTCTGCTCATATAAGGAAGAAAGGCAGGGATTCTGTGAGAAAGGTGAAGATGAAGGAGTATTTGTGTTCAGAGTTGGGGAGGATTACTTCCTGCTGGGTCTCTATAATCAATCAGATGGGACTTGGGCATGATATGATGGTGTGAGATCATTCCATGATATATATGTAATGCTTAGAAATTTAAAGAGCTGATTTAATGTAATAATTTAATAATTATATATGTTGAATTAGTAGAATAACATATTCTATGTCAAGTAGATAGACATAGAAAATTGGGCTGGCAAAGGAATTAGAGTAGTACATTGAAAGGTAGAGGATCTTATTCTAAAAGCATTTTAAATTATCAAATTATTAGAGAAATAATACATATCCATTTTAAAAAACTTGGAAATTACTTCACTGTCTAGAGGACTGCACCATTACTAATATTTAGGATATATTTTTCTAAACTTTCTATACATACTTGTATCCCTAGCATATAGATAAGAACTCTGGTACATAATAGGCACTTAATAAATAGTTTTGAGTAAATATTTTTAAACTAAGAATTGTTTATACTGTACTTCTGTAAATAGATTTTTTCACTTAAATATGTATTATAGAATATTTTCGTGTCAATTTTTTATATGACTTTCTTTTAGTGGTTATGTAGCATTTCATTGTATGCATGAGTGTTAATTTTTTTTTGTTGTAGTCTTGTTTGTTTTGGGATTTTCTTTTTTTTTTTTTTTTTTTGGTGTTGAACATTGAACCCAGGACCTCATACATGCTAGGCATGTACTCTACCACTGAACTACACTCCCAGTATGTAATACTTTACTGACACAAATTTCTTACCAAATTTTAGCTGTTATGAAAAATAGCACAATAAGAAATTATTCTAGAGCATTAAAATTTAATTGTTTGAAATTCTGCATGTGAAATTTAAAAGGATTTCTGAACGATTACACCAATCTACTTAAACAACTGTTCAGAAAATGTGGCTTTTTTTATACTTACTCTGTTGCATTTAGAAAAACATTTTATCAATAAGAAAGATGAGAAAATAGATCTCAGTGTAAGCTCTTTCTTTGCCTTCCAGTAAGTTTATTATTTTTCAAACACGTTTTGGCCATTCGTTGAGTTTCATTTTTGAGAATTAACTATTACAGTACTTTGTAGACAAAAGTTTTCTACAACAGAAGGAAGTAACATAGGAAGAACTGCATTATGTGGGGAGAAGGAATTGGGGAGAGAACAATTAGGCAAAGGTCACAAAACAACTGGTTACTGAAAGTGGCAGAGCTATGCTTCATCCAGCACTTCAGATTCAAGACAGTGATGTCTGACACTGAGAAACAAGGAACTTCAGGAATGAGGGCAGCTCATCCCAGTTTCCCATCCTCTTGACTGGGGGACAGCCAAGGGAACACCTGTGCATCAGGATCTCTTGGGCCTCTTGCAGGTTATGGCTAAGTGTTCTATGAGGAGAAAATAAAGGAAAAGAGGTCTATGAGATGGAATCTGCTCTGAAGAAGGTGAGAAAGAGCAGTGGGGAAGGAACAGTGGTGGGTTTAGTTCAAGAGCAAATGAGACAAAAGGTGAAAATCCAGAAAACTTTACTAGTGTAGACATTAAACAAATCTATGTTTATATGTGAAAATAGCAACGAGGCAGAATATGACAAGTCCAATAAACAGCATGTAAAATGCCGCAGGAGCAGATGGGGCCGAGGATTCTCCTGGCAGGCAATGTGGGGCACTAATTTCAGGGCCTTGCA
>RJWT010021524.1:0-17555 GCA_004365215.1 Cuniculus paca | reverse complement strand
TAGATCGAAAATAATAGACAAGAAACATAAACAGGGAGAGTACTTTTAGAGGTTAGATAAGGACTGCAAAAAACATAAAAAAGAAGAAATTGGCTAGAGTGTAATGAGCAAAAAGATGGCATGGGATGATTTGAGAAGAGACACTCTTGAAACACTTTTCATTTGAGGCGTTTGAAATCCCTAATATTGAGCAGTAAATGGTATATATTCATTTTAAACTATTACCGCACTTAAGTGAAACTGGAAGAACAAAGCACTTTCTCCTTTTTTCCTCAAATATTATGTTATTCAGCTTCTTCAATCCCGTCCTTCCTCACTGTAAGGACTTGGAAAAGACTATGGCACTTTACTCTGATTTTGTGTTTATTAATTCTATAGCTGTATGGTTATTTTTCCAGAGAAGGAGGGAAAGAGTTGATAGGGGAAAAGGTGTTAGAATGGTCAAAGAGAGATCTGACACTAAGATTTCACTTGATCACAGTTGTGAGATGCAAAACCCTTCTGACACCCAGATCATGAGAAACTTCTGGTATACTCACGAGGAGGCCTCTCTAACTTACTCGTGTGCATGTGTGTCAACTAAAAGGCCAAGTTTAGACCTGCTTCAAGACAGAAGTAAAGGACTAATACAAGTCCTAGAGTAGAAAATAAGAATTTGGCAGAAGCTGGGAGTTACCACAAAATTCCCCAGGACATGATCAAAAGTCCCAGAAATCCAGGGAAGGTATGTACTTGTAACAGGATGGGCAAGTATTGAGCTTCAACTAATCTTAATTGGAGTGATTCTATGTGATGTCCGAATTATACAAAGCATCTGTATTTTAACACAAAACAAAATGTTAAGGGATGAAGTTCCCTGTCTGAAATTTGAAGCACCACTCTTGAGTTGGGGGCTATTTGGGGTACATCTCCAGGGACTGGGAGAAAACAGGAAAAAAGATGGAAGGAAATCCAGTTCCTAGCTGGAAGAGAAGAGTCAGAAGCCATACCCACATATGTTTTCCCCCTTTCCCTAGACACACTCCCTCTACTTTTGTTTCTGTGCTCTGTTCTTTTTTTAAATTTTGTTTGTACATATTTACCGTAATAGTGACTATATTCTTCATGGGCAATTGGTCCATGTATATATAACACATCTTAATTCTTTTTCATCTCCCTTGCCTCCCCTCCCTGCTTCATCTCTTATTCCTCCTTCCATTTACAAAACTTTTATTTCCTATTATCTATCTTTTATTTTGCTTTTCATGTATACTTTGGGTCTCTCACATAGTAGAAATTATGAAATATTTAAGTTTGTGTGCCTAATGTGTTTCCCTTAACATTATGATCTCAAAGTGGGTCCATTTTCCAGAAAATGACTCAAATCTATCTGCCTTTATGGTGGAACAGTAGTACTTCGTTGTGTAAAAATAGCACACTTTCTTTATCCATTCATCTGTTGATGGACATACAGGTTGCTTCCATGATTTTGCTATCATGCATTGTGCCACTATATTTTTTCCTCTCTCTTTAGCTTGGCCCAGCCTTCACTTACGCCAGGGTTGGTAGAGATTGCTGGTGTTTACAGTTATCTTGTCCTTTTGTCCTTCCTGGACATACATCTATATTACTTTCCCCAGTGTCACTGCATCTAGGTCTTGTACTGAAATACAGGCAAATGGAACAGGGGCAATGTGATAAGTTATGTCTAAATGTGAGACAATCGATTTCCTCTGTCTTCTTATTTCTGCATAGAAAGTCAAAGAGACACTGTCCAGGAGAGACTTGAACTATGGTGGCAGTTTCTGTTGGGCCACTGTTCTCTCATTTTCACAGTAGCCGTGCTCATTTCTGACCTTATCTAAGAGACGATATTAACTTCTTCCATTTCTCCCACATTCGACCTTGCTACTTCCAATTCCCTCTCTATTTTGCTTCTAATCAAAAGGTCTTTTTTGTTTAATGTATGCCTCCTATTTGGCTTGTGTGACATTCTGGGGCAGAGAGGGATCCTCTTTCTCTGACATTTGGCATGTCCCATGTCACTATCATTGCTGTAGCATTCAGTTTTAGCTGTGTGCCAAATTGCATTGTCTTCATTAGAAGGGTTGAAGAAGATTTAAAAGATTTGATTTTAAGCTAATTGAGGACAGGAATTACATGTCTTTGTAGCCCTGTGTTTTCTTAATTAAATAAAAGTTAAAAAATAGAAGATGCAACTTGACAGGCTTAATGAAATTAAAGCAAGCCTTGGGTTTGCCTCCAACATACTGATTAAAAAATCCTTAAATTGAATCATTGAAGAAAGGCTAATACATTTTTATCCTATTATGAGCACATTACTGAATTGTACTTATATTTCTCAAGGTTGAAGCCACCCACTTTGTGCAAAGGTCTTGATGTCAGCAATTCTCATTAAAGCCAGATGGGTTGCCTCAGAGAACTTATCTACTGCTTGTGGCATTAAGCAGGAGGTGGCTGCTTATGACATATTTTAGGTTCTGTAGCTATTTTTCAGGGCATCCATATACACAAGATTTATTTTAAACCCTTTAACACATTTTCCTCATATGGATGTTACTGTTAAGAGTCCCTTGTGAGAACATGTGTTGGTTGTGTTAGAATTAGACTTAAAGGAACAAATTGACTTCCTTTGAAACGCTTTGGAAAAATTTTAACTCTCAGAAATAAATTCCTAATTAGGTGAGTGAAAATTGAGATCTGATTAAGTCTTACAGAGTACATGAAAATAGACCAGGGGATATTTTCTTGCAGACATCTCCCTCTGGAGATCGATCCTTGTTGAGGTCCTTGGGAACCCACTTTCCTAGTTACCTGCTATCCAGTGGTAGTTGCACACATGGGAAATAAAGGGAGGTAGATGGTAGACCAGTAATCCTGGAAGAAGAGTGCAGAAGTGAATGTTCAAGACTGGCTGTTCGTGCAGGATATAAATACTGTGGTTGCTGCATGAGAAGGTAAAGAATTTACTTATTCAAAACCAATTTTCTTTTGTACACTAAGATATCATGGAATTGAATTTTTTCTTTACTCCTCCTTTTCCTTTTGAAAACTGGGCTCCCTTTAATTTACTTCAAACAGTCTATAGATAAATAGATAGATAGATAGATAGATAGATAGATATAGATACATATCTTAAATCACCAACTTATGAACATTCAAGGTGAGAACTTTCACAGGTGTAGGACTCACTTTGTCGGGTTATGAAATGAACAAATCTGACTTACGAACATTCTTCCAGAACAGAACTCATTTGTAAGTTTAGGAATATATATATATATATATATATATATATATATATATATATAATATTCTCATGCATCATCTTATTTTATCCCTATCATAGCAACTTAAGTAGGTGGGACCAGATTGATCTCATGGATCTATCTCTCCAGAAACTAATATAGGTGTCTTATAATGAGTAAATCTCGAATTTGGGTTTTTGTTTCTAGATTGAGTCATAAGATACCAGGAATGATAAAAAAAAATACAATAAATATTTAAATTTAAAAATTATTACAGTTAAAGACATATTGCCATTAATCTCCCTCAAAACACTCCCCCAAATTTTGAACACTCTTGGCAATGTATACTCTACTGCAATAAATTATTTTAAAATGTAAACAGTCATTATATTTTTTGACCATTCCTCATATGTTATTTGCTAACTTACAAGTCTCTTCATGATTTGGCACTTCTTTCCTTCTCCAGTCTTACAGTTTATCACTTTCTCATTCTGCAATCTGCTATTTAGTCATATCCAGAATCTTTTGGGTCCTGAATTTTGTCAGTCTTCCTTACTTCTGAATGTATTTACTCAGGTGTCTGTTTTTGCCTTCAATATGATACCCACTATGTTGCCTAATGAACGTTCACATTTCCTCCTATGTACTCACTACAAGGGGCCCTTTTCCGGATGTTCCCACCTCCCCTCTGGGCCACCTGTCCTCTGTGGTCCCTTTGCACCTCCCTTGCCCTCCTTCTTTGTCTTTGTCATGGGTAGAATGTTGTAATCTTATCCCCCACTAATTTGCATGCTATGTAAGAAGGGTAGACCACGTCCTTATTCATAGTGTCTCTCGGACTAAGTGCTCAACATTAATTCTCTTCCTGACTGATGGAAACGATGGATGAGAAAATATTCCTTATTGAAACTACCTTTTCTCCCAGCCAGTTTCCAAGTCTCCTTTTCTACTTTTAAAAATGCTTTAGAAAGAAAACTATAATAGTTAATTTAAGGGCATGTCCTGTATTTACAAATAGTCTCTGTAATCACTGCGGAGAGGAATGTGAAGATGACGTCACTTTCAGTGAGGAAGAAAGAATAAATCAAAGCTCCCACTCTGCTCCTTTTCTGGTTCCACTTTTTTCTACCACCTACTTTCGAGCCTTGGATTGTAGTCAGTTCTATCTTCAGCCCATCCATCAAGACTTGTGAAAATATTCTGTGAACCGCTTGTTATCTATGGAGAGCTAACTCATAGGTCAAAATAACAATATAAATGCAAATTTGTAGGGTTTCTTATTATGCAGAAGAGGTTATTTGAAGTCTTGGCCCAAACATATTGCAATCTTAGACCATACTAAAATCAATCTCCCGAGAATTTTCCATCCCTGATGTCTTCTTGCAATTCTTTGTTTGGTTTTTCAGTCCTGACATGAAACTTTGAGAATTTGGGCACACTCTGGTAAGAATTGTTTAAACCAGAAGAATAAAAACTTCTTAAAGGTTATCTACCTTGAACTATGTCCAGGTTTCCCATGAATGAGCCATATAAAATCTTGCCATATGTTCCTCTTAATACTGGTGCATCTGAGTAGAGTGCAAGGTATTTATAAAATGATCTACATATATTCATTGACTGGTGAGATTAGTTTTCTGGATATTCATATAACTCAATATGTGGCATTACATAATTTTCCTAAACAAGTGAAATGTGGTTCAAACAAACCTATAAGGCCTTGTGACATGGAGCCTTATCTTGGGGGGGGGGTATGGAAAAGGTCTGGGGAGCAGCTGGCCACCAGCTGGAGCCTCATGCTGTTTTATTGAAGTGAAATTGAGACTTTAACAAGCTTAATTATAACAAGACTTCACCTGCATTGCAGAATTGGTTATTGCCCCCACCCTTTGCCCCAAATCTTTTTTTTTTAACACATTGTTGGTTGTGTTTTGAGGCCTGTTTTCAATATTTCCACCCAGACTATATATAATTTGAAGGTTTTATAGTGATACCCTTGATTTAATTACAATGGCATAGAAGTGTAAATGAAATCTAGCTTCTTTTATGTAGGTAAGATCAGGAATAGGGATGGGGAAACTGGAGATAATGGTAATGTATTAGGTTCACAGAAGGTTATCTATAAACAATTTAAGTGGTAGATCTGGCTAGATTTTTTATTTGAATTAATTGATTAGGGAACCATGTGTTCATATCATTAGTCCTTGTAACCTGAGGGGTTACTTTATTTCATTTTATGATCCTCTTTAGCATACTCTCTAACACAAACTTCACACTGGATTGTAAGCACTTCTGAATTGTTGTAATGTAGCTGGTGTAGTTCCCAGCATGAAACTGACACTTAGGAAATATTGACAACTCACTTCATTGGCAGTCTATATGAATTTACAACAAAGGTTATTGATGACACACTTAAACTTTGTTATAAATCCTGTATTTTCTTTTAGTATGATCTTTTAAGTGATGATTAACTACTGCTACTTCCTTTGTGCTATCTCTGGTGCATGAATACATGTGGCTCACCTCATTAATATGATGACTTCGGGGAGAGTTTAGAGAGAGATTTAAAATTACTTTTTAACATGAAGAGAAAAAAGTGTTGAGAATCTCTGGTGGTAACAATAGCAATAACACAGTGTGAAAACTGGTAAAAAGTGAATCTCTTGTTGCTTTTTGTGCTAAAAGATTTCTAGAACCTGGATGGCTTGGGAAGGCACAAGGCTATATGAATAAATTAGACATTAGCAAGGAACAAACAGCTTGACCCTTTTGGGCTCATGTTTATAATGCCCTTTTCATCAATAAGATAATTATGTTTCTATTTGCCTGTAACACTTGGGATTAGAGCTATTTGTAAGTCTTGGAAAAAGGTTACAAGAACAATTGACTCATCTTGCCAACAATATTGCAATACATAGGGTTTTCTAAACTGAAAATAGCAGACAAAAGAGTCACCTATAATATTTTCTATGTACCACATTTTAAGACGTTTAGCTAATGCATGACATTCTATAAAAAGCACGAAAGTGTCATGTTGTTTTGGACAGTTTCATGAGAAAATGTGGAGCTGTATTAGAAAAAAAAACTGTCATTTTATAATATCGTGTGTATTAAGCTATTTTTAGTCTATTGTTTCAAATATAGTGGTACCTTTGTCTACGAACTTAATTTTTTTTACACTTTGGGGAAAGGTGGCTGTGTTAGTGTGTGTGGAAGATGGCCATGGTTGTGTTTGTCACCCGATGCAGAGTTTGTGACTGGCAGAATTTTGCAGAACACGGTTTTTGAGAAGAGAACCAAATTGTTTGCAAACAGAAGCATTTGTGAACTGAGGTACTGCTGTATTTTAATGGGTTAAATTCAATTGTTCTCATACTCTAGAACTGAGAAGTGACATTTTGTTGCTTTGTCTGACTTTCCCTCTTTCCTACTCCCGCATTCCTACCCTAGGATTTTCATCTCCTTCATCTCTAACATCTCTGGTAACAGTGCATTCTTCCTTTCTTATGGCACTTCTCAGATTGCATTGTAATTATTTGTTTACATGTCTGTCTTCCTCACTGGACTGAGCTCTTCAAGGATGGAGACAGCATCCTATTTCATTCAGTTGGTAGACCCACAACCTGGTAGTGTCTGGCATGCAATAGACACATAACAAATGCTGAAAGAAGAAAAGGGACTGAGATTAATGAACAAGTGGAAATTTTTGTCATCTCATATCAGTGTGCAAAAAAAAGGTATACCCATCTTAGTACTCTTCGGTGTTTTCTGGAAGCCTGAGTCTGAACAGTATTCTCTGCTCTTATTGCATAATTCCACAACAGTGTAACAGTTCTGTAATTAAAGTGCAAATACTATCAAATTGTTGTAAATCACTGGGCTGCTGTCTTGGGTGGTTTTGTGTTTTACTTGTAATTTACTCATTTTTAAAAAAGATGGGCACATAAAACTTTATAACTAATGGTTATAATTTTCTAATTTTCTTGTATTTCCAAATAATTTCAATTAGAATTTGTTTTTTTAAAAAGAAGTAGATGATTCGTTAAGCAGAGTCATGGAGGTAATCAAGTAAGCTCGCTGCTAAATGACACATTCATTCAAAAGCCAAGATTATTATTCACTGTTGAGTAGGGAGGGCAGCAACTGAAAAGCCTGCTGGGTATTAAGTTCCTCTTCTGAACAAATGTTTTGGTTTCATTAAAAATGAAAATGCATTCCACTTAGCTTTTCCTGTTATTATGTAAATTTATGTGTATTAAAGAGAAACTTAATTGTTCTGTTTCATTCATTTACACTTGTGTTATTATAGAGCTATTTGGTAATGGATGAGAAAGGCTTTTTTGTTGACTCTACTTATTATTCCTTTATACCCTCTAGACATTGTTTTTGTTCTGACTTATAACGTATTTATAACCAGTTAGATGATCTGATGGCAATATGCTTGCCCAATACCTATTTCAGCTAAAGAAATGGAAAAAAATCATGTAACTGTCCCTAGTAAAGAATATCTGACAAGTCACATTGTTTTCATAAACAACTTATGCAGAATTAAACAACCTATAAAATTCAACATGAATGGGTATAGGATTTTTAAGAGGAAGTCAGGTGATAGTAGAATGCCTGAGACCAAACAGAAACTATAAATACTGGTTATGAATTGATTGATGAGTAGATTATCAGAATGCATAGAGGAACAAATTTTTTTGTGTACTGATTAAATCAACAGGAAAATGAGAAGGATTTTTTTTTTTTGGTATTTATAGTATGTAAGAAATTTTGATTATTGTGGGAAGCCTGTGGAGATGGAAACATTAATCTATATGGTATGCATATTCTCACCCTGAAGAGAGAATAGTATGGTTGGTCTTGGATAGAAAAAAGCAAAGGCTTAACTAAGATGACAGTTTCTAATCAGTCAGTATTGGGACTAGGAAATGGTTTGAACGGGAAGATGAGAAGACTTCATTTCTTTTCTTTTCCCAAGATTCCTAAACTGGCCATCCCAACTGTGGTCTTTGGGGAAGGGACAATAACTAAACTATAAGGAAATATTGTTTCCATATTCTCTGGGTAGCATTTATTTTTCTTCTCTGATACTATTTGGTGAGAGAAAGTCTACTTCATTTACCGTGTCCTTAATATAGGAGAAATATAACTCCCAATCTGCTAGATGTTAGATATGCTGACTTTGTATTCCCCAAAATCAAAGAAGAATTCCAAGGAACAATGGAGGTTAAAAGTAGGAGAGATTTATTGAGAAATAGCTCCTGAGAGACAAGAAGAGTCCTAAAACTGGGTTGCCACAGAGGTGGCATCTCTAAGAATGTTTTATAGAGCAAAATCATGAGGTGAGTACAATTTGGGTGAAGCTATAATCAACCAGTAAGAGTATGAGTATAGCCACTTAGCTAATATTGATCCAGTAGGGAAGCAGGTCATGTAACAAGAGTACATGGAAAAAACAAAGGCATTTTTGGGAAGGGATGAATCTTGATGCTCTGGTCACCCTTGTGAGTGACTGATGTCCATGTGGACTTTACTGGACTAAGCGATACAAATTACAGTATAATCTTAAATTACTGCTTATTCCTCAGGGAGGTATGTCGGCCTGGTCATTCTGTCCTTATCTTGAGGGGCTTGATGGGTGCTCCTTCTGCCACAGGTGTGATGTGTTCTCATCTTCTTCACTGACTCCCTTGAGGACCTAACCCTATCTGACTGCCCATTAATTTCTACCTAACTTACCTGCCAATAATACTCTGACTTCTAATATCAAATACTAGTTTTCTCTATTTTGGAATTTTATATGTGCCTCTATTTGGCAATTTTCTACTCATCAGTGTATCTATAAAATTTATCTCTATTGCTACAAGTAGTTGTGGTTCATTAATTTTTGGTGTTGTATATTTTTCTGTTATATGAATATACCAAAATTCATTCATTCTATTACTGATGACTTTTGTATTTTTTGTCGTTGCCATTTTACAGCTTTCACATATAATATCATCTATTGACATTTTTGTTGGATAAACACAATTTCGGGATTTTAGAGTGTCCATATATTAGGCTTTAGTTCATTGTGTTAAGTAGCTCTCCAAAGTGATTGTACCAATTTGCATATCCAATAACCATTGTAGGAGAGTTCCAGTTCCTCTACATCCTCACCAATATTTTATAGTTATTTTTAAAATAATGTTTTGTGTGTATAGTGATATGGCATTGTGGTTTTAATTTTTGTCTCATGACTAATGATTTTTAGCATTTTTCAAACTTTGATGACTGTTTTGATATTCTTTTTTTGCTAAGTATTTTGCCTATTGTTTTTTATTATGTCATCATCCGCTTTCCTGATTGCTTTATACTAGTAAGGATTCTTTACACCAGTCTTTTGCTGATGTATGTATGACAAGTACTTTCCTCCTCTCTGTGGCTTGTCTTAGGGACGTCTGCTGTGTCTAGATGTGCCACCAAAGCCTAATGTAGTCATAGGTGGGGCTTTTTGGAGATGGCTGGATCTAGGGTGTGTAATGCTGGGATCAAGGATACAATATTAGGATTAAGGGTGTGAGTGCTACCTGCTCTAAGGGTGGGTAGCTTGGATACCATATAAGGGACAGAAAGAGGCTCCTTGCTTGTTGCTTGTAGCTTGATGCATTCTGCCAAACCATGAATTGTTTTTCCTCTGCAATAGCTGTCTGCTATGAGCCACCCTGTCTTGGAGCCAGCTGACTATAAATTGAAACCTTTACAAACTGTAAGCTAAATAAACATGTCTTCCTTTAACTTTGGGTTTCAGGTATTTTGTCTCAACGATGAGAAAAGTAACTAGACATCCTCTTAATAGTGAAACACAACTAATTTATTATGTAGTGTGACACTGGCACCCTATTGTCTAGGCATGCTTGATGGTGTCTTCCTATACCAGGAAGGCTGGCAAGTGGGCAGGGTGGAGGGGAGGAGTTCCAAGGTGTACTTAACTATGGTGCACTCACTGGGACGTTTGCTTTCAAGAAGTTGCTACACATTAAAGTTTGATATTTGCATGATTTTAAGAGTTGCATGATTGATTATTCAGTTTTTACTACACTCATTTTTCACAGAATAGAGAAGGATCTTTAAAACAGTCTTGCAAAGCAAACTAAAATTGATGATCCTATAAATGGGGCAGGCATTTGGGTACTACAAAAAATAAGGGGAGGTTGGCCTGATTGCTTTTCTCCAAATAGGAGCTATTCCTCAGTTAAAACATTTTTTAAAAAAAGCAACCTAATGATATCTGAGATGTTAGTAAAAAATAACATTATCAGGAAAACCAGTTAAAGATTTATATCTTACTTTAGTTAACAATAAATCTTGTCCTAATTTTTTTCTTGATATATTAGTCAAAGTATAATGCTACTATTAAGAAAAATATTAAGTATAACTTATTTTATCTTTATTTAAATCTTTTAAATTTGAGGGGTTTTCTATAATAACTTAATGTAAATTTATATTTTTATATGTAAATCATCAATAAAAATTAATAAACATCTACTGGGATCATAATCAAAAGAGGTTGGAGCTCTGCTCTAGAAAAATTAAAACTTCTACTAAGCAGAAGTCTGACCGTGCAAACCTTCAGGTAACTTTTGAAATGGAAATTTACAAATACTCTTTCCATCTTAGCCTAGACTTAAGTATTTGAAAAACAGCATAGAGTTTCACAGAGCATGTGGAGGTGTTTGGAACAGAATTCCGATAGGTTTATTAGTAATAGAAGCTGTTCTTTTGAACTCTTGTTGTTCCATAAATCTGCCTTGAATATCCTAATATTCTTAACTAATGCCTGATTTTTGAGAATGCAATATGCCTAGTAAGGATAATAGATTTCATTTTTGAGTGTGGGATTCTGAGCTAGAGTCTGGAAATATCTAACCAGGGCTTAGCGGTGGTCACAGATCAACCAGTGGTAGTGGTTGGCATGATGTTGTATGTGGAGTATTAGTAAGCAGCTACCTTTAAGTCTCAGTGATGCTTAGGCAGTCAGACTATCATGTCTATGCTACTGAAAAGCATAGCTATGAGTATAAAAATAATGTCAAGAGGAAAAGATAATGAGTATAATTTTTCTTTTTCTTATATTCTAAATATTTGTTGTAAGATGTGGTGGAAGCGAGCAAATGATTTTGTTTGTGGGGATCCATTGCAAGTGTTTTCATTCATCTGCTGAATGACAATTGCCTCAATAATCACCTAGTACATCCTGGTTGCTGACAGGTTCTAGAGAAGCTGCCCTGTGTAGATGATTCTCAAGGCTTCCCAAAAGAGGAGTTTTCAAACTGCATCCACAATTCAGGTCAATTTTCTTGCCTGTGCATTAGGTTGGTGCTTATCTTTTGGATGAGGTCCACACCATTTACTCAGAATGATCTTACCCATTCCCCCAAACTCTGAACACTTTGGAAGAAAGTGGTGCAGAAATGTGAAACATTATTTTAAGAGCAAAATTTCTGCAGCCCTGGAGCTTTTTGCAAAGCACTGTCTATAGGCAACATATCTGCCACATCTGTTTTTGTGTGTGGGAGACACACTATATTTATCATTCAAGATGAGTCACCCCATAAAGGAGCATTATCTGTTTGGGCTTTTGTGTTTAAACTGCTCTCTGGTACAATGAACTGTAGTATTTAAGCTTTAAGTGGTACATAGCTAGGCCTCCTGGTAGCACCCTGCCAAGAGCAACAATAGCTACAGAGAAGCAAAATTTCCTTCCTTCCATTTCCTCTCAGTCTGACTTTTTAATGATATTACTGGAGGGGAGAGGCAGTGAGGGCCCTCAAGGGTGCTGCTGCAAAAGACTACGCCATCCCACACCTGTTCTGGAATTAGAATAGCTGAACTTGGACAGGCAAGAAGACACAGACACGAGGGTGAAAAGAAACAGAAATGTTATAAAACACCAGTTAAGGAGCTCCAACCAATCATTAAACACTCCTAATAGCTGATTCCAGGGATTCTGAAGTATGGCTCTCCGGCAGGGGCCCCAGGAAGTCTCCCTTGCTGGAAAACATCCATTGCTGAGAATCATCCATTTCCTAGAGATGTTTTTCTTTAGTCACCTAGAACCTAAACAAAAATAGTGACTTAAACTTTTCGCAGTTTTATCTAGGAGCTCCTAAGAAACATTTTATTATTGATGATTTGTTTGTATAAATAATTTTTTTTTACTTTAAAATGTTTTAAAGATATTTCCCTACCTATTGATAAATTATAACCAGGAGGTAAGTGTGTCTTTCAAAAGAAAATATGCAACTTTCTGTACCAGAAGATATCTACTAGCTTTCTTTTCTTTTCCTACGTTTATCTTCCTATAGCTGTATATTAGATAAAATGCTCACCTCGACCAACAAAGCCATGTGACGTAAGTCACGAATAAAATATTTCTGAGTCTGTGAGTAGAATGAGCCACAATATTGCACAACATATTAACTCACTGTTTTACTCCCAGATCCTACAGTTATTCATTTTCAAAGGGGAAAGACGTGACACAAGCGATAGTCATTTCTGGCTCTCTTTTGAAAGAGTTGTGCAGTTAAATACACAGATGTAAGGATGAGCTGACATCTTGCTGCAGTATTTTCGCCACTAAAATTGAGTAAGTAGATTTGGGCCTACACTTTGGTTCCCATGCATGTCTATTACCTTTAACAATACGCAGATAACATTTTCCATGGCTAACTGGAGTTGGTTTTATGATGAGGTAAATTTTATGCCTCTATTGGGATGGTTTCTTTCTGTTTCTTCCCAAAGTATATGTAGACAGCATTGTCTTTATCCTGTTCCATGTTATTTCCCCCTGCTTTTCTTTTGGGTTGAAGTAATGTCCCTAAAATATAGGTAGCACTACTACCACAAACCCTCAAATTTGTCTATAGGATTTTTCCCCTGTCAGGAAGTAGGAGGCGTGGGACTCTGAAAGGCAAGTAGGGATAAAAAGAAGGTCTGCATCAAGGAAATACTGTGCAGTTTCTAAGGTGAGAGACCTTATGTGGCCCAAAGATACGAGTGGAAACTTAGTTTTTAGTGGCAGAAAAGGATCACTAACAGAAGAAAAAGCACAGAAGAGCGACAAAGAGAAAGATACCTACTTCCCAGGGTTGCTCAGCCTTCACTGTGTCTGTTATTCTTAAAAAGGTGGTGCTGGCTGTCATGGGCACGTGCAAAGGGAGTTTTGATGGCTCAAAGGAGAATCACATCACTGGTGGTAAAATACTGGGAAGTCTTCCTGTAGGCAAAGAAACAGGATGAGAATGCTCAGAACAGATCACAAGCATTGTAGATCACATGATGCACTCAGTCTGTACCCAAAGCACGATAAATCATGTCAGTTCTGCTTCTTCTCCTTCCTTTTCTCATCTCTTCCTGCTCCCTTCCTTCTCTTCCTCTGTCACATTTTTTGCTGTTTTTATTCTCATTACTAGCTCCTGTCTTCACTCCCCTTCTTGATTAGCTGGCATATAAGATGAAGTTTCAAGTTGATTGGCTTTAGCATCTGACCCAGGGATTGGTGGAGCTCTTTTCCAGGTGTGTCTGGCTGGGTCATGGAGGCATGACCTTGGGATCTAAGTCTGGCCCCTTACCCCTTTCGCTGGGGAACTCTTCTGCTCTGCTTCCTGGCCGCCATCTTGGCTCCACAGTATCTTTTTGCCATGATGGAAGCCAGCCAGCTATGGACTAAAATCATAAACCAAATTGAACCTCTCTTCCTTTAAATTGTAGGTGATATATATTACCCAGAAATATTTCTAACTTACCTAGAAATAAGGTCGTTTTTCTAGTATTTGAAAGAAATAAATACTACCTACTTCCTTCATTAAGTTTTCTCTGACATTGACCTCTCATCTGGAGATTAATATTTAGTTGTACATAGTTTTAAATTGTTCCTTGTTTCTCAGTCATTACTGAATCTTGTCAGGTAAACAAGGTGAGAAGTCAAGGTCAAAACTATAATGGTATTTGTTTTATGAAATTTGCCACAACAATGCAAATAATATTGAGTATGTAGTAGATATTAATTGTAAGTATTAAATGCTGGTTATCTGACTGTCTCCTCTCTGCATTATCAGAAAAATAAAAATATGCGACTGTTTTATAAAGAAAATGTAGAAAAATGATTTATTAATCTTCACAATTTATTTAGCATACTCATATTTCTATTCTGTCACATTAAAATCTATTTTTACTTACTTCCTTGGCTAAAACAAATGAAAAATGAACAAAGAAAAGTCTCTAAAAGAACAAACAAATAACAAAAAAGCTAGAGAAGGCAAAAGAAAAATCCAAATACTTGTGAAGTGAATTAGAATACAAACAATACATTTACAAGGTCAGTACAGCTAATTAGAGTATAGAGCACAGCTGGGAAAGAAATACTCTGTCAAGGTTGTATTTATTATTCTGGAATTGAAGCAAATATTTGAAATGAATTAATAATGGATGGAGCAGCATCTGATTTTTTTCCACATAATCCATTTTAGATCAAGAATACTTCGTGGCAAGAACATGAAATCAGTTGAGACTCGTTGACCTTTGCAAAGAATTGTGGCTGGTTAACTTCATAGTTCACTTCATATTATATTTGAAACATGAAAGAAAAATCTCCCAGTTCCCATCTGCTGAATGATTCTCCTCCCCTCCTTCAAAATTCACACAGACAGCCTCCTCTTCCACAAGCCTGCTCATGGAAGATGTGTGCTCATACTGTGCTCTGCCCTATTAGGGCAGGGAAACAACTGGTTTTGCTCTTAATTAACCCCAGCAAACAAGAAGACAGTTCTGTAAATATGATTAAATACACATCAGAACTTTTTGTTTTCTCCTTTCTCTTTTTTTTTTAAAGTTATGACTACCTTTAGAGTCTGTCAAATCTGCTTAGAATTAAATATACAATAAAGAACGATTGATAGTTTTAGTCCTGTTTAAATTTTCCGGGTGAAGGACATAAACTCCACACAGTCTCTGCTAAGCTATGTCCAGTCAGAGTCTTTAAAATTACAGTACTATATCTCTTTGACTAAAATTAAAACTTTTTCGAACTGCTTGAGGGCAGAACATTTCCGAGGACTGAGGTAACCCTAACTTTGCTCAAGTTGCATAGTACAGGCCTACGTAAAGCTGAAAATACCCTCATAAGAACGAATCCTTCTTCCTCCAGCTCCTGTTCCTCAATTGTCCCACCCAGGCCATTGCTGGACAAAGATCAAAACCAGTTTTCGCCTAGCACTTGGCTAAGTGAGATGGGTTATGGAAACTGCACACATCCTCCTGACATTGGTGTGGTGCAGTTTGGCCTTAGTGTTGTGCAGTAATACTCCCACAGCTCTATCTGTGGCCTCTTCTTTACATTTATAAATCTGGATTCTTCTCCATTTAACTATTCTGTTCCGTTGTACCCAACAAAATGCTATTACTTCTTACATAAGGCAAAATTATCTTTCCACCCATCTAATGCAAGCATTCTTTCACACTAAGACACTCATTCTCTTCTATCATGTCCTCCAATGAAGAGGCCCCCTTCCAGGGGCCTCGAATTAAGTGAGGCTACAGTGAGATTTGGCATTCTACGCCATGCCTTGAGCAAGCCACGCTAGTCATGTGAGCAAACGCAGTGTAAACCAAGAAGAGAGGCATTATTTGATTTTATCTTACTTTATTCATTTTATTTTCACATGTAACAGTTGGGGTAAAGACATTGTACTTTCTGAAGCACCTCCTTTTTCATTACTGCAAGGTTATTACCTCCTTCTGAGTGACTTTCCTTAAATCACTGCTGCTAGCTCGGTTGTGGCACATGCCTCTAATCCCAGCACTTTGGGAGCCTGAGGCAGGAGGATCATAAGTTCATGGCTAGTCTGGGAAAGTTAGTGCTTTAGTCAGCCTCTCTCTCTCTCTCTCTCTCTCTCTCTCACTCAAAATGAAACAGGGATGGGTATATAGCTTAGTGTGAAGGTAAAAAAAAATCAACACTGCTTTGGTATCATAACTTGGAATGTATTTTAGGTTATATGAATGAGTTAGTAGAAAACCTTTCCATTATACTCTTTGTACGCATCAAGAACTTCAACACTTACATTGCTGACCCTGAGCATTCCTTGATTTGGTTCTGCTCTGTTCCTGTGCCCATACATCTCAGTTGCTTTCTGAGCCACAGAACCTGGATTTTATTTCATCACAAGTCAGTAGCTTTTTCTGAGATCCGTAGTTCTGCACTTCATTGCCTCAATTGCAAGTTTTTACTTGCATCCTTCTCCATTTAACCCAATGTTTCTTCTCTGTCCTCTTTGGCATTGGTACAAGCTGAGATGGTAACTCTTCCCTCACCTCTTTTGACCTGGCCTTCCACAACCAACCTTTGTAGTTGGTGTCTCTGGATCTTCTACCTGCCCTATACATCAGATTTCAAACCCTTCTTCTATTAGATGCCTTCTCGGTCTGTCTCCTCCTCCTCCTCCTCCTCCTTTTTTTCCTTTTTAAAGAACAGGGTGTTTTTGGAGAAGAAAGAAACCAAATATGACTAAGATCATACCTGAGTGTTGAACATGTTCTACTTTCACTATAAATGCCTTGTGATCTTGAAAATTCACATTTTAATTCAGCCTAGCATCCAATGTATCATTATTCTTTGTTTTTTGTTTTTTTTTTGCGGCACCGGTGATTGAACTCACGACCTTGCGCTTGCCGGGCAGGTGCTTAGACTGCTGAGCTAGATCCCCAGCCCTGTTT
The DNA here is from genome assembly GCA_004365215.1 of Cuniculus paca. Lineage (NCBI taxonomy): Eukaryota > Metazoa > Chordata > Mammalia > Rodentia > Cuniculidae > Cuniculus > Cuniculus paca. Next base: position 552 of record RJWT010021524.1, on the reverse strand, counting down.
TTGAGACAGGGTCTCACTATGCCGTTCAGGCTGGCCTTGAGCTCACTTTGTAGCCCAGGCTGGTCTTGAACTCACAACGATCCGCCTGTCTCAGCCTCCCGAGTGCTGGGATTACAGGTGTGAGCCACCACGCCCGGCTCATTATTCTTTGTTTACACATGCCTCTAGTTCACTGTGTGAATCAACTTTTTGTCACTGTAACAAAATAAATGAGAATAACAACTTTAAGGTGAGGAGGTTTATTTTGGCTCACAGGTTTAGAGATGTCAGTCCATGGTTGACTGGGTCCTTTGTTACAGGTCGAGGTGAAAGTGATAATGCAGAGTTACTCATCACTTTGCAGCCTGGAAACAGGGAGGGAGAAAAAGCCCTTGTAATCCCTTAACCTTTCAAAAGTTCCACCTCTGAGCACATGACCCTTCCGGGGACATCTTAGAATCAAACTCTTACATTCAGGGAAAAAAGGACATTGAGTCTGTATGTTTTCCTATCCTCTTCTCCTTGTGTCTTTCCCTACTCTGTTCTTCAGTTTTGACTTTACCACCCTCTCCA
>RJWT010021523.1:0-17539 GCA_004365215.1 Cuniculus paca | reverse complement strand
AAGAATTTCTTTACTTTGCTAAAAACTATCAAATACACAGTAAACATTAAACTTAGTAAAAATATAGATGAACTTTTGTATATGTTAAAAACAAAATAACAATGAGAAAAATAGCTTATACTAGTCAATGTAGAAACCTTAGCCAACAAAATAAATCAAGAAAAACAAAATAAAACATATTAATTCTAAAAAAGGAAAACATCCTCTAAAAGTTATTTGCATATAATATAAACATCTATACCTAAAGACAATCGCATGTAATATCATTGAAATTAGTATGTATGCTCCAAATTATGTCAAGAAATAAAAGAGCCCTGTATTTCTAGGTTAGGGGAGGTAAGGAAACCAGGTAATAACAGTGAACATAACAGAGAGGTAAACTGAGAATAGAGAAATGAACAATATATATAAGGATATAGTTATTCTCAAACTACCATATAAATCCAAATAGCATCTTAACAGAAATTTTCATGCTTCTTATGAAGTTGATTAGAAATACAGAAAAAAAGACATATGTGTGTGCGTGTGTATAAAGAACAGTGTAAAGAACACAGACTTTTGAAAACACAGTCAGGTTTGTACTACCAAATATGAAAATTATTTTGTGCTACAGTAATCGGTAGTATGGTGTATGAATACAAAAGGAGATGAGAAAATCAAACAGAGCCTGTGGAAATACACCTGTGAATGGGGCCTCAGTCTACATGCCTGTTCCATCAAGTGATGCTATGATAACTGGCAAGTTATCTGAATAAAAGTACACAAGATTTATATTCCACATTATCAGAAAGAAAAACAAGGATCAGATGGATTAAATTTCCCAATGTGAAAATTAAATCTCAAATTACCAGACCAAAAAAAAGTATGTAGGGAGAGAAGGAGGAAGCTTTTGTAATAAAGAGTTTCAATTTTGGAAGATAAAAAAAGTTCTGAAGACTTATTGCATGATGCTATGCATCCCTCCCTCCTCCCTGGCCCTGAGGATTAAATGTAGGGCTTTCACACTGAGCTACATCCCAAGCCTATTTTTCTTTTTTGAGACAGGGTCTCTCTAAATTGCTAAGTTGGCCAGGTTGGGCGCCAACTTGGGATCCTCCTGTCCCAATCTCTTAGGGTGCTGTTGATTACTGGTCAACACCACCACTTTGCATGTTCTTATACTACTATATGACTAACATGGTAGATTTTGTTATGTGTTGTTTAATAACATTTTTTTCAAAGTGTAAGTATTTTTATAGGTATAGACATAGATACAAAGAAAAACATCAATAATTTTGGGTATTTTAAAATAATTTCTAGGCAGTTTTTATGAATAACCTTAAAAAATAAAAAATAGGAAAATTACCTCACTTATAATTAGGGGAAGTAATATTAAAAACAAAAGATATTTTCTACTAGTCAGATTTTTTAAATTGTGAAAGCTTGGTAAGAGTTTAAAATATGAATTTATACTCTGTTGATAATGGTAAAGGCTGAAACAACAGCTCTGAAAGACAATGGGGCAATAACTTCCAAATTAAATACATATACATCACATGTACCTCTTCACAGATGTTCTAAGCACTATCTATAAAATAGTTTTGACGGGGAGAAAAATATCACACTTGATCCTTTTCAAGGTCGATGGCCAACTGAAAATTTATAGGAAATATCAAGAATAGAAAACATGTTAAACAATGCTATAGGAATACAAAAAGAAAGGGTCACAGCATGCAAAAATCGACAAGGCAAACAACTGGCTCTCTTCACTCAACTACACTGCAAAAATGTTTAAAAGAGAAAGACAAGGACACAGACGAGACAAAAGGCCTATAAATCAATCACGATGTGAACATTATTTGGATCCCAATTCATACCAAACAGTAAACACACAGGACAAAAATGTTTTTGACATAAAAACAAAAATTTGAACACTGAATACTTAATGATATTAAATAATTACTGTTAATTATAAGAGTAATAATAGTATTCTGATCATGCATTTTCAAAAGAGAAGACTCTATACTTTCCAGATCCATAATAAACTATTTAAAGATCAAATGACATAATGTCTAGGTTTGTTTCAAAATATAAGAGGGTAGAAAATGAGTAGAAGTATAAATACAAACAAATTAGCCATGGACTGATAACTGTTGAAGGAAAGTAGTTCATATTCTATTTTGTCTACTATGGCATATGTTTGAAATTTTCCATAATAAAACATATCTCAAATGCATATACTATATGACTCAGGAATTCCACTTATCCTTATTTTCTCTAAGAAACTCTCATGTGTGTGCATAAAAAGACACAGACAGCTACTCCTTTCTTCACTGCAATAAAACCACAGTATAGTTGTATTATAAAATGCAATGCAGACACTGAAAACAAAAAATATAGATCTCTGTGCACTATCTCCAAACATGTTATTGAGAGAAAAACCTATTTCCAATCTATGTAAATATAATATTTATAAAAAATAACCTATACAATATTACATACTTCTTATATATATGTATACATGTATATATATGTGTGTGTGTGTGTATATGTGTATATTTATGAAAGGATAGAAAATACTGAAAAGATAAGTAACAGATCTTCAAATGGTGGTTACCTATGGAAAGACTGGGAAAGAACCAAGAATGCAGAAATGCCCAAAATTGGGCCAGGAATTTAGCTCAGTGGCTCAGTGCCTGTCTGGCAAGTATGAGGTCCTGAGTTTGATTCCTGGTACCAAAAAAAAAAAGGACCAAAATGGACATTAGCTTAATTGCATTTCAAAAAGAATTATTTCTATAGGTAAAATTTACACAAAAAGAACATTCACATTTTTCTCTAAGTCCTTGTATCTTTTTTTGCTTCTGTAGGGGAACAGAATGAAGAAACTCCTCAAAGAAAAGTAGCCATACAATACATCATTCTCTATATTAAAAATCAAAAACTCGTAGTTAGGAATGTGAGGACAGCCGCCATGCCATGTCGTGGAGAGCTGTGTTGTGAAGAGCTATGACATCGTTGTGGAGTCACACTGAAGTTACCTCCAGCCAACTTCATGTCCATATTTTGTGCCTTGCCTGTGTCCATCCACCAACTGAGCTGGCTCTGCATTTTGTTTCCCCTAAGCCCAGGGTAGTGGAAGTATCGACCAACTGACAGACCTGATTGTGGACGAGGCCAATGACCCCAGAGAGAACATAAGACCTAGAGAGTTGGCAACTTTGGGGAGAAATAAGAGGGGCCAGCAGCACTGGCCCAAGAAAAGTCCATTACTAATGTAAACTATAAAAAGTGTAGGGTTTTACTTTTGATTCCTTCATGACAGGCTATAGTTGGAGAATTATCAGTTGCATTGCCACATTGACGTCAATCACGTGCCATTTTGGGAAAGGGTTAATTGTTTAAGAGTGAACCACAGAACAACCAAAGAACAACTGCACTCCAGGGTTACCCTACCATAGTGACTGGGTGAGAGCCACAAGAGAGGGTGAGGACGAGACATAGACCTCCCTGAGAAGTTCCAGTTCATTCTGGGAAGGATATCAGGCCCTGCCCCCATGGTGATAAACCAGGCTCTGTGAGTGTGGCTTTCACAAGTGGCTGGATCTGAAAGTGTGGGCATTAAGTCCAGCATCTGCTTGAACCCCCACCCTGCTGGGGGGTACATCCATCAGAAACCAATGGCTGCAATGTTTTCCATATTTATCCATGTGAGCAAAGACATGCCTCAGCTTGGATGGCTTCCACCACCTGGGGTTTATAGACAGAGGGTCCCTGGGAGCAGAAGGGAGCACCTAACAAACCCACAGGCCATAAAGCTAGGTGGAAAAAAATCATTAGTTGCTGATTCCAAGACTGAAGATGCTGGAAAAAAAATACGAATTGAAAAACACAGGATGGGTAGCAGAAGTGACCAAAGTGAAGATAGTATCAGAACTAGAAAATAAGGCTGTTGGTAGTGACCAATTAATGAAATACCCTAAAAACAACAAAAGAGGCTGGGGATTTAGCTCAGCAGCACAAGCACCTGCCTGGCAAACTCGAGGTTGTGAGTTCCATCTCCGGTACAAAACAAAACAAAACAAAACAAAACAAAACAAAACAAAACAACAAGAAAAATGTATCCAAAAGCTCATGGTTGACTGTAATTAGTGAAAAATCAGAAGACAGCACAAATGGTATAAAAAACACGTTTAGTGAAATAACAGCAGAAAATTTTCTCAATAAGGGAAAAAGTAAGGCATACAGAACCTCAAAGAGCCACAATCAAACAAGATCCTCTCCAGATACATCATAGTCAAAATTCCAAAAGTCCAATACAAAGACAGAATATTAAAAACTGTTACAGAAAAACAACAAATCACTGATAAAGGTAAATTCATTAGAATTACAACAGACTTCTCAATAGGAATCTTAAAGGCCAGGAAAGCTTGAAGTGTTTCAAGTCCTAAAAGAAAACAACTTCCAACTCAGACTGATACACCTGAAGAGACTATCTTTCGAAACTGATGGGGAAATAAGCTCCTCTCCATAAGAATGCCATAAGAAATTCATAGCCACCAGACCAGCACTCCAGAAACTTCTCAAGGAAATCCTAGACAGAGATAAGGGAATCCACCTTGCCAAAAAGTCTGATAGAATGAATATACCAGGCAAGGTGAACAGTTAAACAGATAGAGTGGGGTAAGAGACAGGGAGATGGGGCAGAGAGGAAGGGGGGGAGGACAGGAGGAAGGAAGGAAGGAAGGAAGGAAGGAAGGAAGGAAGGAAGGAGAGGGAGGGGAAAGAAAAAAGAGAGAGGGAGAGGGAGGGAAGGGAAAAGGAAGGAGGGGAGGGGAGGGGAGGTCAGGCAGGCAGGCAGTCAGCAACAGGAAAATAATACTATGACAGGAAATAAGTCAATACCTTTCAGTAACAACTTTCACTGTGAATGGTCTCTAGTTCCCAATCAAAAGACACAGACTGGGAGAATGAATCAAGAAACAAAGTCCAATGGTATGCTACACACAAGAAAAACATTTAATCCAAAAAGAAGTTCACAGACTTAAAAAAAAAAAATCAAAGGATGGAAGACAATATTTCATGTTACAGAAACCCAAAAACAAGCTGGAGTAGCTATCCTATTTTTAGACTAAGTGAACTTCAAGATAAACCTGATCAGAAGAGGCAAAGAAGGTCATTACATATAGAAAGGGAAAAACGCAAGGGAAGAAATAACAATTATAAACATATACGACACCGAACAGCAGTACACCCAACTTCATAAAACAAACATTAATGGACATAAAAGATCAGATACACTTCAACACAATTACAGTGGGGGAACTCAATATCCCACTGGTACAAATAGATCAACTAGTCAAAAAAATCAACAAAGAAATACCAGAGTTGAACCAAACTTTCAAATAAATGGACTTAATAAATACAGTTACTTACACCTAATAACAAGTAGAACTTCTCCAAAATAGAATGAATTCTAGCCCATAAACCTTGCTTAAACAAATGTAAAAAACTGAAATCATACCATATTATATCAGATCACAGCACAATAAAACTAGAAATCAGTGGAAAAAAACAAACTCACAGAAATTATCCAAACACATAGAAACTCAACTATACACTCATGAATAGTCAATGGTCACAAAAGAAATCAAAGAAAAAATTAGTTCCTAGAACCAAAGAGTAATGTAGTACACAACATACCAGAACCTACAGGACACAGTGAAAGCAGGCCTAGGAGAGAAGTTTATAGCAGTGAATTCTCATATGAGAAAAACAGAGCAAGTCCAAAAAAACAACCTAACGATGTACCCCAACATCCCAGTAAAACAAGAATAATGGAAATCTAAAGCTAGCACAAGGAAAGGAAATTATAAAAATCAGAGCAGAAATTAATGAAATTGAAATAAAAAAAATACAAAGAATCAATGAACCAAGAACTGGTTCTTCAAAAGAATAAACAAAATAGCCAATCTTACCCAAAAAACTAAAGACCCAAGTCAATGAAATTAAAATAAAAAAGGTGAAATTATAATGGACACCACTGAAATCCAGAAGATTATTAATAGCTACTTCAAAAATCCAATAAATACTCCAATAAATTAGAGAACTCTTAAACACATAAGAATTACCAAACTAAACCAAGAAAATATAAAAACCCTGAATAATCCAGTAATAGGCCATGAAACTGAAACAATAAAAAAAAAAAAACCTACCAAATAAGAAAAACCTAGGACCTGATGCATTCACCACTGAATTCTACAAGAAATTTGGGGAAAATCTAACAAAAATACTCTTCAAAATCTTCAATGAAAATTAAAATGAAAACAGTCAGCTATCTGATATTTGCCAGAGGGGCCAAAAACAGACTGGAGGACAGCCTCTTTAACATAATCACAAGGGGACCTTAACTTGTATGTCTGGTTGCCGGGCGGTTGTAATTTGAATTCCATCATCTGATGTTAAACAGTGAACTACCAGTGGTTCAAAGTGGCAGGAATGTGTTAATAAGTGCTGCTGGGAAAACTGGCTGTACACATGAATCTACACCCGTATCTCTCATCTCTCACCATGCACTAAACTAAAATAAAAATGGATCCAGGATCTAAATGGTAGTTAAAACAAACAATCTGCTGAAAGATAGAATAAGTAAAAACTCTTAAAGACAAAAGTGTGGGCAAGAACTTTCTGAACAGAACCCCAATCACACAAGAAATAACACTAAGAATCAACCAATGGGATGGTATCAAATGAAAAAGTTTCTGCACAACTAAGGAAACAACCAAGAGAGTGAAGAGACAATGTACAATTTCTTGGTTCAAAATCTCTTAATAGTTTCTCAGAATTTTTAAAATCCGTGAGCCCTTGAAGCCCAAAAGCTGCAGCTCCTCTGCTATTATTCTTTATGTTCCAGTTATAATCTTTTCTTCACTTATCTTTTTTAAAAAATTGTATTTTGTAAATGATCATGTGGTAAATTGACTTTTTTCCTATGCATATATACATTTTTGTTTGTTTGTTTGTTTTTTGGGTTTTTTTGGTACCAGGTATCAAACTCATGACCTTGCACTTGCAAGCGCCTGAGCTGCTGGGCTAAATCCCTGGCCCTGTATATATAGTTTTATGAATATAAATGTATGTACAGAGTTTGAGTTTTGTTTGCATGTTTGTTGCAGTACTACAGATAGAACCCAGGGAACTCTATCACTGAGTTCTAGTTCTAGTTCTCTTTTTCTTTTTTAGACACAGACTAAGTAGCCCAGGCTAGCCTCAAATTTGTGGTCCCTCACCTCAGTCTCCTAAGTAGCTGGGATTGCAGATGTGTACCACTGTGCCACGCCAAATTTTATCACTACCGCCACCAGAAAATATAGAACAGTTCACATTTTATTGTCACACCCTCCCACCACACCTCGACCTTAACTGTTCTGTTTCAGAACAGCTTTCTGTCATATAGTAGGACGTCACAAAAACGGAAAGTACGCAATCTTTAGTCTTCTTTCACCCAGCACAATGCCTCTGAGATTCATCCACGTTGTCACATGTATTGGTGCTTTATTTCTTTTTATTAGTGAGTAGTACTTACTGTCTGATGTACCACAGTTTATCTTTTCACTCATAAAAAACATTTGGGTTGTTTCCAGTGTTTGATGATTATGAACAGAGCTGCTATAAACATTTGTGCGTTTTTTATGTGAATATTGGTTTTTACGTCCTAGGCCAAATACCCAGAGTGCGACTGCTAGGTCATAAGGTAAGTGTATATTTAACTATATGAAAAAGTTTTCCAGAGCATAAAAAAATCAGTGAGGTCAACTTAACATCACTGTGACAATCATGTTGAGACTTTACTCCCTGATACGAGGTGACAAGAAGGGCACTTCAATCTCTGCAGTATTCCTAAAAAAACTATAGCACAAGTCTAATCAGACAAACTCAGTTAAGTAATACACTACAAAACACTTTGCCAGTATTGCTCTGAAGTATCAAAAGTTGTCAAAAGCAAGGAAAGACTAATTGACACAAACTAGAGACTAAAGAAACAGGTGGGATCCTGAATTGAATTCTGGAAGAGAAAAGAGGTATTAGTAGAAAAATAGAAAATTCAAATATAGCCTAGAGTTTAGTTAAAAGTAAGGTATCAATGTTCTTAGTTTTGAAACATACACCATGATTTTTGTAAGCTGTTAACATTATAGGAAACTGAGGTATAGGAAACTGTATACTATGTCTGCAATTTATTTACAAAATTTCTCCAAAATGTCTATTTTTAACAGAAATACAGGCACTGATATTCATTGTCCCTAGTAATGTATGCAAGTTTCAGTTTTTCTACATCTTTGACAGCACCTGGTATCGTCCTCATCTCCTATTTTAGTTATTCAAATAGGTGTACAGTGGTATTTCGTTGTTGTTTCGATTTGCATTTCCCTAACAGATAATGATTTTGAACATCTTTTCATGCACTTATTTACCAACCTTACATCCTCTTTGGTGACATGTCTGTGTCTTTTGCTCATTTTTAAATTGGGTGGTTTCCTTTACCATTAGGTTTTGAGAGTCTCTGTATATTCTTGATACAAGTCCTTTATTGAATGTGTCATTTGCAAATGCTTTTTCTCAACTTTGGCTTGCATTTTCATTCCCTCAATATTTGCTATCTTTCACAAAATGAAAACTTTGAATTTCTGTGAAGCCAAATTTGTCATTTTTTCTTTAGTTGACTGTGTTATTTTTATGTATGGTATTGGGGAATGAACTCAGGGTTTCATGCATGCTAGGCAAGTACTCTAGTGTTGGACTATAGACCAAGACTTTTTTTTTTTAAGTTTGCTCTGAGATAGGGTTTTCTTAAATTTTCCAGGCTGCCCTCAAACTGGAGGTTCTCCTGCCACAGCCTCACAAATAACTGAGATGACAGGCATGAGCTACTCCACCCTGCTCTATGGGGCTTTTGTTGTCATGCTTAAGAACTCTTTCCCTAACCTCAAGTCACAAAGATTCACCATCTCTTACACTTTTTTTCCAGAAGCTTAATAACTACATTTTACACTTAGATCTGTGATGCATTTTGAGTCGGTGATTATACAAGATGCAAAGTATATATAAATCATGTTCATTTTCTTTGCATATGAACTCAAAACCATTATTTACTAAAAAGGCTGTCCTTTTTCTACAGTATTGATTTTGTACTTCTGTCAACAAATCAACTGTCTTATTTCTGGACTATTTATGTTACAAAAATCTATGGGTCTGTACCCTTGCCAGACCAAACTACCTTAGTAATTCTACTGACATTCTCTCAGTACTTTCAATAGGCTGGTTCTGAGTGGCATATTCTTCCTCATCTGTTGAATAAATCCTTAACTCATCTTTCAGATTTCATCTTAAATTGTCACTTCCTCAGGAAAATTTCCATCAAGAAAGCCAAAGGGCTACCAACTGCCAACCCAGCAAGAATCAGGGCCACCAGTGGATTCCCCAGCTTTGTCACTCCCCATGTTTGTCACCTCCATCACCCCCCCCCTCCTGACCCTTTCTCCTTCCACCTTGTCCATAATGCTCAGTTATAAAATACTAAAAACAAAAGGGAAAGTGTTCTTGTCACCCTGGGCAGCAAGTAACTGTGGGACTGGAGGAGCTACTAACAATATCCCATTCTGCTTCTGGCCTGGAAGAGTGATGGAGTTAGAGAAGGTTCTCTAAAGTGGAGGAATTTCCTAGGCCTATGAAAAGAAGGAAACTTCTAAGCTTAACAACAAGAACAAACCAAAGCCAGTATTGAGGAACATGTTAATTAATCACAATTTAGAGAACTGGGGGCTGGGGTGGGATTTAAGACTTCCTTCAAGGAGTTTCTTCCCTTCAAATGCTGTTGTTGATAGTAATGATTTTAAAATGTTATGATCAGAAAAAAAGAGTATCAAAGTGAACTAATATTTTGTAAGCATTTGTTATTTTCTAGGAATGGGAATGGGGCTAGATACTTCGCATATGCATTCTTACATAGTTTTTACTATTAGAAGTTTACGAGTTAGATATTATTTCTAATTTACAGAGAAAGACAATGAGTCTATGTACTCATTTTCTTCTTTTCCCCTCCTCCCACATTGGGGATTGAATCCAGAGCCTTTACACTGAGCTCCAGGGTTTCACTAAGTTGCTAAAATACCCAGGTTGGGCTAGAAGAACTTGGAATCCTCCTGCCTTCACCTCCCAGAATGCTGGGATTATAGCTAGGCGCCACCACAGCTGTATTTTCTTTTATTCTTGTCTTCCTAATTTGTTTTTATAGTAATTATTCTCATTATGAAAAAAAGCAATATATTGAAAATCTTTACTTAGATGAGAAAATTAATAGATACCAAGATACCAATTTCTTGACAGAAAGTAGAGTTGCTAAGCCTCAATGTTTTTTTTGTGGTTTTTTTGCAGCACCGGGAATCAAACTCACAATCTTGCACTTGCCAGGCAGGTGTTTAGGCCGTTGAGCTAAATCCCTAGCCCCAGTAGAGTTACTAAGTAACATAGTCTGGTCTGGCAAGGGTATAGACCATAGATTTTTGTAATATAAACAGTCCAGAAATAAGACACAAATATGGACAGTTGATTTGTTGATAGAAGTACAAAATCAATTCAGTGGAATCAATCCAACCAATACAAAGATGACACAGATATTTGAATTATCTGGCAAGAATTTTAAAGCACTTATCAGGCCAGGAGTCAGGCATGGTGGTACAGACCTCCATTTCCAGCAGTCTGGAAGGCTGAAACAAGGAGATCACAAGTCTAAATTGTCAGCTTGGGCAATTTTGGCACTCAGTGAGATCTCGTCTCAAAAGAAAAAATGGTTGAGGATTAACTCAGTGTGACAACTGCTCATTCCTCAGGACTAGAGGTGAAGGTGGGGGAGCTATCAGTAGCTGCTCCAACAAGTTATTATGAAAACTACCGAAACAAATTTTTAAAAGTTTCAGAAAAGAAAGAAGAAATAAGCAACCAAGTAGAAAATTAGAGCTTAAAATACCATAGCCAAAGTCAAATTTTTGAGTGGATTTAATAATAGAATGAAAGTAACAAAGAAAGAGCAAGTGAACTTGAAGTAGATTAATAGAAATGGTACAGTCTGAACAACAGAAAATAACCAATAGCAAAGATAACAATAAATAAATTGTGGAATAATTATAGAAGATCTAACATTCTTGCTATCAAAGTTCTAAAAGGAAAACAAGGGAATTATTCTTTTCTACAAAAATTAAGTGTACTATACTCATATCTCCCATATCCCAATTTGTTTTATTTTGTTGACGTTTCCAATGTTTACATTCTATGTTATAATTATAACTGCAATTCCTATAGGTGCTCAATCTTAGTTCTATAGGTAAGTGAGTCCAGGGTTCACCTGATTTGAAGAACACAGGATACAGGTTACAGCTATGCCTCAATCGGGCTGTACTTGACCCCATATCTAAAATAACTTCTCCCTACCCTAAATGGTTCTGTATCCCAGTACCGTGCTTAATTTTTAATAACATCTAATTATCTGAAGTTAATTATTTTTCTTTATTATCTGTCTCCTTCTTCCACTAAAATTTGTTCCGTGAAAGCACGTATCTTATACATTCTGCTCTCTGGGGCGTGATTTATATGCTTATTCTTGTGTTGGACACATCCCTCAATACTGAGTAACAAAACCTCTTCGTCAGGAATTCAATTTTTAAAGTATTAGGTACAAATTTCAAAGATCATTTTTAAATTACTATTGAGATAGTTAAGATGCAATAAAAGGTGCCCAATTTAAATATATAGGGAAATGGGTTTTGCCAAATGAAAGCATCTGTGCAATGCCACCACCATTTCTGTTGTCCCACCCACATGCTTCACAGTTCAGACAATTTTTGCTTTAATCTACAAAGGTATTCTTAATGGACTCTAAGAGAAATGGATTGATGTGTAGCAAAGCTTTTTTTTATACCCACAAAATAAAGGATCTGCTTATGTATTTATATTTAGTGTGTGATTGGGGTGGACTTTCCGTGCCTCCTCATGCTGCACTGTACCAGCAGACATCACTTTCTCCTTTTCTCCAGCCCTAGATCATACAACTTCTCTGTAAAGTTCTAACTCTCCCTTTTCCCTTTCCCTTCTTCAAATCAATCTCTATGTTCCCATAGCATATTATTATCACCTCTTGTCAATATTTGTTACACAGTTTATAAACAATTTTTGGTCCCTCAGAGAAAGGGGTATGTGTTATGCATGTGTGTAAACCCAGCATGTGACATGCAGTGCAATCATATTTGATAATTATTACATCTCAGCATTCAGGTAAAGGAAGCATAGCCTTCTCTGCAAAGGCCTAACCAACTCAAACCCTCACCTGAAAATAATTTAGGCACTTTGGTATAGTCTTCTAAAATGCTATTCAAATAATTCAACCGAGTTGTCAGTTCAATTAAAAATTCATCACCTGGTTGTCTAAAGCTTTCATTTAATTTTGGGGGGATACTGGGGATTGAATCATTTAAATTTTTAATTCTGAATTTTAAACATTAATGCTCAAAAACACTGTTCGACTGTTTGATAAAATGCTCACTTTTTAAAAAAGAACCTGCACATGTTTATCTAAATATAATTGATGATGTTTCTCAATTTTATGAACAATGCAGAATTTGTTTTGAAAAAAATTTGGTTTTTCTTTAAAATTTTTTCTCCGTTTCTTCCAAATAAAATTCAGGATCCAAAGATCTAAATATTAAAACAGAAACACTAAATCTGCTGGAAAACAAAGTAGGTAGGAATCTTGAAGACATAGGGATAGGTGGAGAATTCATGAACAAAAGTCAAACTGCACAAGAAACACTTCCTAGAATCAACAACTGGGGTCTTATCTTATTAAAAAAGTTTTTGCATGTCAAAAGAAATCTCCAACAGGGTGAAAAGAAAACTCACAAATTGAGAAAATAATCTTAGTCAACTGTCCTTCAGACAAAGGTGTTCTATCTAGAACATACAAAGAATTAAAAAAAATCAGGCCCTCGAAATTCAAAGACCCAATCCAAAAATGGGCATCTGAGATGAAAACACACTTCTCAGCTGAAGAAATACAAATGGCAAATAAATACATGAATAAACGTTCAGCGTCATTGGTCATTAGAGAAATGCAAATTAAAACACCTCTGAGATTCCATCTCACTCCAAAAGAATGGCTAGGATCAAGAAAACCACCAACAATGAATGCTGGAGAGGCTGTGGGGAAAAAGGAACCCTTCTCCACTTTTAGTGGGAGTGTAGACTGGTGCAGCCACAGTGGAAATCAGTCTGGAGGTTCCTCAAAAAGCTAGGATTGGAAGTCCCATTTGACCCAGCTATTCCGCTTCTGGGCATATTCCCAGAAGAAGTGAAATCATCATACCACAGTGATATATGTGCACCCATGTTTACAGCAGCACAATTTGTAATAGCCAAATCTTGGAAACAACCCAAATGTCCATCAATTGAGGAATGGATAAAAAAGATGTGGTACTTTTATACAATGGAGTACTATTCAGCTATGAAGAAGAATCACATTGAGGCTTTTGTAGGTAAATGAATGCAACTTGAGACCATACTCATAAGTGAAATAAATCAAACTCACATGTGTAAACACCACATCATCTCCCTAGTGTAAGAAACCGAAAGACTCAACATGATACAAAATCCCCAATAAATGTGGGGAAAAGGTTCTGAAGTCCAATAATGCTTTTATTCTTTGATTTGATTGGCTTAAGTCTGTTTTCTACTATTTGACTGCAATATGTGAGAAGATAGGAACAGCTTTTTTGAAGAAAACAAAGGACATTAAGGTGGCCGTTGATTTCTTCTTGTCTGATTTGAAGGCCTGTAATGCTTTCACTCTTTTGTTTTATCTGGTTTAATGTTATTTTGTTTTGTTTGAGTTTATTGTGTGTGAATGTATGAACAACCATTTCGAAGAAAACAAGAGACACTAGGGTAGCCATTTTTAATCTCCTATTATTATGTTTTGAAGACCTGTATTGCTTGCAGTGTTCTGTTCTGAAATGCTTTGCTGTGTTTAACTCTGTTCTGTTTTGTTTTATTCTCTTTAAAAATAAAAAAATTTAAAAAAAATAAATAAATTTCAGGATCCTGCTTCATAAATGTAAACTTTAGTACCTAAACCTCACTAGCACATTAAAAACTAGGGAAAAACAAACAATAAATGTAATTTTTCCTACACAGAAAACTATGCCTTCAATTCATAATTTTTAAAATATGACTCTTCACTAGATTATAATTCTAAAGCACATTCTAGCAATATTTTTGATAGAACGAACTGATAGCTGACATAGTTTCCTTCTGTGTTCAGTAAAGACTTTAAAAAACAAAAGCAACAAAGGCTGAGACAAATACATTATTTGTGGGGCAAATAGAACAGAAGCTTTATTTCAGCCCTAAATACTTTTTAAGTTATTTTGAACGACACTTCAGTATAATTTTTTTGTATTATCTTTACATTTTGATTTAATCTTCTAATAACACGATCTTCTAATAACACCATCCTCTTACATAACAAACTTTATCTTAAAGTTAATGAAAACATTTGTTTTTATCATCAGGGCTGGGGATACAGCTTGGCAGCATAAGTGCCTGCCTGGCAAGTGCAAGGTCCTGAGTTCAATTCCCAATACCCCACCCTCCCAAAAAAACCCCATTTATCAGGTTCCTATCTATATTTTAAGATGAAAACTATAATAGCTTTATAACAGCTACTGAAGCTCTAGTCTATTCCCAACATACTGCACTGATTCTCTGACTGAGTCCATCCTGTGTACCAAAGCCATATTAATTCTCAGAGTTTTACAGGAGTTTCCAACATTAATTTCTGTTGAAAAACCATTGATGACTTTCCATACTGCAGAACAAAGTCCCATCAGTTAGCCTGAATTACAAGTCCACTCAGGATCCCACCTTCATCTGTGCCTCATTTCTTACCTTATCTATCAGCCAGGCCTCACTTCAAACTGATCCCTCCTGAAGCAACTTTCCCAATCCTTGGCTCCCAAAATAATCCATATCCTACTAAACTTGCAAACCCTAGGTCAAACTCCTTCAAAAACTTCACAAATCAATTTATTCCCCATTTCCTTTACTTATTAAGGTCCTTGAGAACAATTTCTGTATTTGTTGTTAACGTTTTTTTAACTTGATTCCATTGGCTGTTTTCCTTCTTAAAAATATGCTGATAATTGTTGAGTACCCACTATATGACAAGCCATTCTAGGTACTCATTTTACAACAGAACAAAAAAGACAGTGTCTGCTGTCACAACACCTGCACTTATATGACATGGAATATGAACTATTTTGGTATTAATTTATTGTAACGCATCAAATTTCTTACTGCTGACCAATTAGATTATCTTCAGTTTTTACTATTAAAAGTAATGCTATTATGAACATAGTTCTAATTCAGCTTTGTTATTCATTGGATTTACTTACAGTCAGTTCCCAAGAGTAGGATCATTAAATCAATGGCCTTGGATATATTTATGGTTTTTAAGATATGTAACCATATTACTGTACTTTCGAATGAGCTGTTCTCATTTCAAACCAATGCACAAGTAGTTGATTCCCTACGAACTCCTTTCTCATGGTTGCTCAATAAGAAAAAGCTATTTACTATTGTTTTAATTACCAAAGTGGTAGAACACTTTTCCTTATGTCTATTTTATGCTGCCTATGACTTAACAGGCACATCCTTTATCAACATATTTACTAGAACATTTGTGTTGTAAACATTTTTTATAATACACTAATCATTAAAGGTCATATATGTAAATGCTTTCCATTTTGTTTTTTTTTTCTTCTTAATTCTAATTGTGTTGGTTTTCTTCACAGTATTCCTTAGAAGATTACTATTCCTTGCACAGTTTTACTAGTTTTTCAGTTTTAAGAAGTTAACCATTACAGTCAAATCACTAGCTTTTCTAACTGCTATCTGACTATTCCTACACTTATTAAACCATCTTATCACTGACAGATTTTATAGTTCCTTATTGCATATTAAATTCCTAAGCCAAGTTTTCTCAATTCTACAAATATGTACTTTTCTTAAAATAGCAGTTTTAGGTTTCTGAAACTCAGTGTCATAATTAAAATCCAAAAAATCCACCAGTAGCCAAGCAAAAGAATAAACTGTGATGTACGTATGCTTGCTTTCATTTGAACCTATGGGAAATACCATCCCTTGAAGTTGACTATGACCACAGCTGAGTTAATTACATAGGTAAACTCACACACAGTTGAATTTTAATTTAAATTTGAAAGTCTAACTTGCTTCAAAAAGGGTTTCTGAAAAGATTGAACCATGATAACATACTAAAATAAAAAGCTATTGTGATGCAAAAAATTGTGTTGCAAGCCAAGCAAGGGCAATTAAAAGCAGTAAAAATTGCACAGTCTCTCAAAATAGATCATAGAATTATCAGGGCTGGAAGATAGTGGTGTGACCAATTTGCATTTTACGAAGTACTATCACCCAAGTGCTAGATAGCAATCTGTCAAAAGTTTCCAGCTGACTCAAAAAGGAAGTTATTTAATTTGTTTTATCCATAGAAAAACTGAAACTGTGATTGTGGCACACACAGTTAAATTCTAAGCAGTTAAATTCCAAGCATATGACTCAAAACTATACTGATAATCATAATGCATAGGGACTAAGAAAGCAAACACAGGTGAGAAAAAGCAGCATGATGGAATGGGAGAAGGGATTAAACTCAATCTTATGATTCCAGGGACCATGGTTATATGGATAAATGTACACTTGACTTAAAACTTTAAGAAGTTTTTTTAAAAAATGAACAGCACAGGCTTGGCGATTTATGCTCATAATCCCAGCATACTCAGGGAGGCTGAGGCAAGAGGACTGCAAGTTCAAGACTAGCCAGAGCAACAAAGCAACTCAGTGACATTCTATCTCAAAGTAAAAAATTTTTTAAAGGCTGGTGCTGTGTCCAGCGCAACTCTTGAAATGCCTAGCGGGGGGAGGGTGGAGGATGAACAAATGAAGACAAGAGTCAGAATGCAGAAAGTTGAGGTCCAGTGGAGCCCTCTCTCCTGATAGCAGAAAAGGAATTGCCCAACGATTGCAGTGTGCAGTGCATTTATTTATACAACCAGCAAGAGGTTAATAACAGGTGAAAATCCTTCTCCTATGGCTCACCTCAGGTGCTTTGTATTTTTGGGGCTGACCTTGCTCTAGCCACACGTGCGTGATTGATCTCGAGCTCAGTCACAAGCTATGAATGTAGCTCAGTGCACGGGCTCTGGGTTTCAATTCCTAGTAGTGCTGCCAAAAAGGTAAGATAAAGCCAGGTGTGGTAAGATTCTTCCACTGAGCTACAGTTCCAACCCCAAAATACTATAATTCTTGATTAACTGCCCTACCACTGCAACAGGTTCCCAAGAGTGAAAAATGAAAATGGATGTGCTAGTCAAAATCACAATTATTATCAAAGGGTTTGGACCACAGACAACAAGGGACTCTTCTTCCTTTATTA
>RJWT010021522.1:0-17557 GCA_004365215.1 Cuniculus paca | reverse complement strand
TATAGTGTCTCATTTTTCAAAAGAGCTGTTCCTATCTTCTCGCTTATTGCTTTCAAATAGTAGGAAAGGGACTTAAACCAATCAAATCAAAGAATAAAAGCACCATTGGATTTCAGAACCATTTCTCCATATTTATCAGGAATTTTGTATCTTATTGAGTCTTTCAGTTTCTTACACTAGGGAGGCAATGCGGTGTTTATGCTATTCTCTTTTATCTGGTTTTATACTACTTTGTTTTGTTTGAGTTTATTGTCTGTAAATATAAGAACAACCATTTTGAAGAAAGCAAGAGACACTAGGGTAACCATTGTTAATCTCCTGTTGTTATGTTTTGAAGACCTGTATAGCTTGCAGTGTTCTGCTTTGAAATGCTATATTATGTTTGACTCTATTCTGTTTTCTTTCACTTTTTTCATTCTGTTTTGTTTTGTTTTGTCCTATTTTCTTTAAAATAAAAAAAATTCTTCAACTAATATTATCACAAACCTTTCTTTTCGATGAACTAAGAGAAATTAGTAGTATACTTATGTTTTATTTTTTTTGTTTTCCTTTCCTTCCATACCTCCTCCCCTACCCTAGTTACTCTTTCCTTTTGAACAATTTCTTCCTATTTCACAATATCTATTGTACATTTTGGGTCTTATTTATCTTTGTACATGAAATCACTTCCCAGTGGGCCTCTGGTGAGCAGGACTCCCCAGGATGAAATAGGTGTGTGATTCTTTAGCATTATTATATTTCAAATTTATAGTCACACAAATTTATTCCACAGTAGAGGATTAAGACAGTAGAGGAAGCATCTTTGCTTGAGCTCTAAAGAATTATATCTAAGAGTGTATCTTTTGTCTCCTTTGAAATTTTGTATTGCACCAGGCTAAGTATACAGAATAGCGTGAACAAAGTTTAACTTACAACTCTGGTTTGCCAGGAGAGTCCCTCTTACTCCACTTGTCACAGCAACTCTATTCAACCTGAGTATCATAGAGGGAATGCGCAGTAGCATTATCTTACAGCTGAACTGCCTTGTCCTGGCCCTGGTCTTGTTGGCAAAACACTTCCTCCCTTTTCACCAACACACTGCGGAGTCAGTCCTTACTGAACATTCACTGCATTCCAGATAATGTCGATATGGAAGTGAGCAATAGAAGACTCATTGCCACAAACTCATATATCCTTGCAGATTTTAGAATCTAATGAGAAATAAAGACATTTTCTAATGTTATAGAGTAATATGAATTTTGTGGCTGAGAGAAGTGGAGTTTGGAGATACTGAAGAGCACACACACACACACACACACACACTGTATTTACTGTTTGTTGTAGCACATAGAGAGTACAAATTAGAACAGAATCCTCTTCCTATTCTCAGGGGCTTACACCAAAGTGAGTAATATAGACATGTGTAGAAGTAGAGGGCTTGCATCTTTTAAAATGAAGGCTATTATTCAAGTAAAGTGAGATCAACTGAACATGAGACAGCAGAATCTGAGCAGTTGCTTTGTTATGCAGAGTTCCCAAGAAGAGGAAGCAGGCCTCCAGTGCAGGTCCCTGTGAGGAAGTGGCAGAGTGAGCAAGGAGGTAGAGGAAGTGGGAAGAAAACATGGGCAAATACAGTGTGGCTCCCCATGTATTGGCCAGAGGAAGCTGGCTAAACAGTTTGAGATGGGCTGATCTGAAATATTTCAGTGGACCCTGGGGTATAGGTGTTACCCAGAGTTGTCTGAACTTTGTAGTTGGGGTGATTAAGGTAGAGGAATGCTGACCTGACATGTTGTAGCTGTGTGGTTGAGTGTCTGTTGATTATGTTGTATATGAAGTATGTGCTCACAGGTGAATTGGTTACTATCTCTAAAGACTGGTGTCCCTGGGAGGAGCAGTATTTCCTAAATAAGTAGACTCACATGTAAAAAACATTGAAAAGAAACATTTGTGTGAATATCATGTGGACAATATTTCATGCCTGTATTTTGTACTCTGAGTAATTACTTTGAAGATAATAATACATAATGTATTAATTATTGTTACTGTCCTATTATCTTGTTTTGAAATTGTTTTATTTTTTCTCTTTAAAATAAAAAAAATACTTAAACCAAAAGTAAGCATAACTTTTATTCCTGAATGGAATGACTGCATTATAAGAGACAAACAGGCTCAAAACTTGATTTCAGGTGTAATTCTGACACTGGACAATTGCATGGCCTCATACACATCAATTTAGCTCTGTGAGTGTCAGTTTCCTATCATGACAAACATGTGCTTTGGCTTTCTAACTACACTCTCCACAATCCCAATTAAGAAGACAATTAAGAGACAGTTAAAAAGGCCAAAGAAGACAAACCAAGAAGAATGGATATTGAAGCTTTTGCCCTAGCTTTGATCCAATTAACAATACCTGTATCCATTGTACACACTGGAGAAAAATGTCCCAAATATGATTTCATGCATCCATTCTGTTCTCTAATAAAGTTTCAAGTCTGAGAACAGTTTGAGGGGATAAAGATCTTCGTTTTTTCCTTTTCTTTTTTTTTTCTTTTTCTTTTCTTTTCTTCTCTTTGCTTTTTCTTTTCTCTTCCATTACTGTTTTAGGAAATTACCCTGGGAATCTGAGATATCTAGGCCTGGAGCAGATGGCCAGAAGTAAGCAAAATCCTCTGCAGTGTTTGCAGTAAGTTCCAGGAGTGTCCTCATGATAAACCCACCAAATGTTGCAATTTGCCTTGCTGCAAAGGATTCTCAATGTTCTCTCTTACATCTGTCTCTCATTACAGCTCCCAACTTAACCCCATTTACACTGCTGGCATCTTTCAGCCAATAGTAATCCCCAGTTCACTAATTCATGCACTGTAAATAATGACAGTCTGATTCACCATGGACTTGACCAGAAAGACTGGGTTGCTAAGTGCCCACAACACCAGAGCAATTAGCAAACCATTATCTCTTTATTTTTTCTGCAACATCTTTGAAACCTCTTTCCATTCTCCTTTCCTGATTGTAATGCCTTGGTTCATACCTCATTGGCTCTCATCTGGTCCCTTTCAGTAGCTTCTGAACATTTCTCTCCACTTTCAATATCTCTCTTCTCTAAATCACATTGCATATATTAGCAATTAAATTATAGCCTTATGAAAAAGTGTTGAACTGGACACTATTCCTTTTAGTACTATTTACTTGCTTTTTGTTTAGCAAAGATTTCATAGGCTCTAAATACTGGCCTCAGTCTACCTTACTACATCTTACCAATCTACATACCAGGTATGTTAGCTAACATTCTCTCTTCTTCTCTCATTTATTCAATTACCAGTGTCTTCCTCTTTTCAAGTCTTGAGAATGTTTAATTTCCCCCTGAAACTGTGCCTGTATTCAAAAGCAACATACCCTGTCACAGGAATTGCTTTATATTCCAATTACTTTATATATTTTGATCTATGCTTACAAATCTCTAAAATACAAGTATTATTTAGAGCAGTGTTTTCCTATCATAGGATTACATTAAAATTAATTTAATAAAATTTGAAGATCACTGAAACATATCCACTTCAGTGGCACAGTGCTATTAATATCTTTATTTGACTTATTTTGTTACTACATTTCCTTTTTTCTAAACCAGGAAATCAAACTCAGGACCCTCACATTTGCCAGGCAGTGGATGTGTCACTGATCTATATCCATGGCCCTTTGTTACCACATTTCTGACCAAGTGAATGGCCACAGAATGTCCAACTCCTCCAAACTGAATACTTTCCCTATAGAATATACAAGTGTATGACAAGTAGTTGCATACTAATCCATTTCTCTTCTCCATTGTCTCCTAAGCTCACTTCAGTTAGCTTAGGAGAAGTCTGTGAGAAGTCTCACGAAGTCTTCTAGAATGAGCATCAACTATCCCAGGTACTTATGTCTGCTCATCACTTCCTCTCACACAAATCCTAAGAAATATAAACTACTGATCACTTCCTCTTTACTTATTTTGTAATGCTTCATTCTCCTCCTGCCTTCTATTTTTATTGGCACATGTTTATAGTCTATAATGTCACAGTTAGTGCTGGGAAATGATATATGCCTATCATACACCATAATTCTTCTTTTTTTTTTGTTCCCTACTTATCTCTTCCCTCCCTGTTTTTCTTAACTCTTGCTTCTTTCCCACTTAAAAAATTCTATTGTCATTATTTTCCCCTTCCCTTCTATTTTTTTGCAGCCCTTTATCCTCCCTTACCTCCCACTTCTTCCATTTCTTCTTTCCTATCCATTTAAAGATCTTCCTCTTCTGATCTCATGCAACACATATTGTCTGTTTCACCCTCCCTTTGTAACATTTCCTTCTCAGTTACCTGTGTCACACCTTCTCAACCTGACCTCTAATTTTCAGCATGGGAAAAGGATCCACTCTGTTCACTTTCCACTGCATATCTGAACTCTTTCTCTGATTATGCTCACACAACTCACCTGGCTCATGGCTTTCAGTGTCATTTGATTGCCTGTAACACCATGAGATATCTGTGCTTCTGATTGTTGTACCACTCTATTGTATAAAATGTCTTTCCCAGTATGTTTTCTTGGATATGAAAATCATGGATTATCAGACACAGAATTTTGTGATTTTTTTTCTCATTTCCTCACTTGTTTCTGCGTTAGTCAATGTCCTGTTAGTGTGTGATCCTCAGACCCTAATATCTGGAAGTCAATATCTGGAAGTCATTTTTTTCTTCTTCAGACGCTATCATTGTCATTAAATTCAGTCAAATAAATATCTATGCCAGTGCTTAAAATCGATTCACACTTTCTCTTCTCCACTCTTACTGCTTTATCTCAAGTTAGCATCATTTCTTGAAATTATTTCAACACTCCTTATTAGTCTTACACCATTGCTTCATAAATATATCATTCACATAGAACACTGAGTGATCTTTTACAAACAAGCCCAGGTGATCTTTTACAAAGAGATATCCCATTGTGTAATTTACCTGCTTAAATTCTTCCAAATATTTCATAAGGTTCTTGAACCAAAAGTTAGATTGTTCAGTATGATCTGCAAGTGGATCACACATTTGCTTAAGTAATCAAGCACCTTGTCTTTCTAAAATCTCTTATACTCTTTGTTTTCCTCTCTGAGTTTTAGTTGCACCTTTTGTTTCTTAAACAGTCTGATGTCTTTTCAGTCCTACAGACTATGCTTAACCCTTCTCTCTTACAAGAATTACTGCTTCTCAAATATTTTTCAGTAGCTCTTTCTTGTCCTTTATACCTCCACAGTGTACACGAAAATCCAATATAATATAACCAATCAGTTACTCTGTAACACATTAACTTATTTATTTTCTTCATATCACATATTGGTATCTTAAATTTTTTGCTTATTGTTTATATGTGATCGCCCGTGTTTAGAATATAAATCTTAAGGGCTGGGTAGCTAGCTTGGCGGTCTAAGCATCTGCCCGGCAAGTGCAAGGTCATGAGTTCAATCCCCGGTGATGCAAAAAAAAAAAATATATATGTATAAATCTTAGAAAACCGAAGAACTTATAAAACTGTTTTCCTCTTTGGAAAAGTGTCCCACTTATTGTAGGTGTTAGAGTATTATTTATAGTTAAATAGTTATAATTAAATAATTAAGAACAAGATTTTGAATATCATAGAACATTTGATTTAAATTTCAGGTCTTCCATTTCCTTCTACTGTGAAGTCTGGGCAAAGCACTTCAACCTTTTGAGATTTGTTTTCCTCATTTCAAAAATAAGACATCAGTACTTCTCTACATTGTTATTGTGAAGCTTAATTAAAAGTATGCTGCTGAAATCCTTGGAGTGGTGTCTCAAACAGAAAATACTCCATATAGATGGCTTATATTCTTATCATCATGGTATATTTTTATCATTATTATGTTGGTATTACCTTAACACTTAAGATATTATCTCACCATTATTTTCATTTCTTTGGATTAAGGGTAATGCACTTTAGGACATGAATGTTACTTGCACAAGCTTATAAATTCCTTGTTTCTGTTGCTTTGCTTGGACAGTTGTTGGTGTATATAATAAATCACTGTAAAACACAGTTCCTTTAACATAAACCATTACTCAGCCCATAACTTTAGGGCTTGGTAATTTGGACTGGCTCTCTTGCTGTTTCTGCCTGAGTTCACTTACGCATCTGCGGTCACTGCTGGTCGAAATCTCGGCTTCACAACCAAGATTTTGCTGGTTGATATTTAGGATGACTGGTATACCTAGTCTTCATACCTTTCAGTTTCCATCCAGCAGGCTACCTGGTTAATACAAGGCTGTTTTTGGGTAACAAGAACAACAAGAGTGGACACTATAAGGCTTCTTAAAGCCTAGACTTCCAGTTAGCAAATTGTCTCTTCTTCAACATGCTGTTGATCAAAATCATTCACAAGGGCATCACAGACACAAAGGGTGGATATCCTGATCCAAAGTATTGTGCCTATTTTTGCAATCTCTAACAATTAAATTATCAGAGTAAGGTATTATAGATGTTAGTAAATGTAGTAATATCCAGAGTATTTAACTCACACAATTCCTCAAGTTATGTTGCATGGTTTAATATACGACCCACTCTATCCCCTTTATAAATACTTCTATAAAACTTTGTAATGAATGCCATTTCTCACTGGCTTTGCCATTTTGTATTATACATGGTTTTACATAGGGTTCATCTCCTGATCATATCTGTTGCAGTTATAAAAACCTAAGATTCTTTTATTTCATCTAATATCCAGTCTTCTGCTCCATTCTTTCAATTGTACTGATTTCCCAATGATCAATTCATTCAGTTATATTGCTAACTACATAAGATTTCCTATCTTGGAACAAATTGACAGTATTTTGACCTTCATGTCTCAAAGTGTACAAAATAATAGAATTTTAGATAAAGTGAGTCAATCAAAGAAAAAATATGGAACAAAAGTGTACTTTTTTAAATTTTGGAATTAAGTAACATTCTTTCCATGCATGAAGGATCTTATATTCCAGCTGTTGTGGTAATATAGTTAAGAATTTGAGGGAATAATGGCATGTTACCGAAACCTTTTGTCATCATCTCACATAGCCATAGGATGCATACTGGGTTCTCCATAGGAACCATATGCCTATACAGCTCAAAAACATCTGGGGAATCCAGTAGCTAACTTATTAAACTGATGACTTGGCATCCTATAGATCAAGTATCTAAACAGTCAACAAAACAGATTGAAATTACTGGGGTTGAGGATGTAATGTGAAGAAACCAACCGGGATAGGAGATGGTTGGTTGAAAGGTTGGAGCTGCCTGGCAGGCTGTCTGAAACAGATGGGTATCCCACTGGTGTATGGCCTTCTTCCCAAAGGCAAGAGTACATGCAATGGCTGTGGACAGAGAGCTCTTTTTCAAAGATACTGTCACTGTCAGCTGGCTGGCTGCAACCAGCCAAGGCAATATTCCATGTAAGCACAAGCTGTCCCGCCAGAGGGTTCAACTGAAGGATTCCTAGTGAGTGGACCATCATCTTTCACATAAATATAGCACACTTTACAAAACGCCTTCAGATAAGCTGCCTCATTATAATGGACAGTGTTTATCAATACATCAGAAATGAGAAAATTACAGGAAGCTTACTGATTTGTCTAAGGTCACTTAGAAAATAGCTGAAGTAGGCCATATCTATATCTATATCTATATCTATATCTATATCTATATCTATATCCAGTGTCTGAGATATTCTTTCCTTTGCAGAAATGAGAGAGGCTGCCTATAGGGGTGACATAGTGATTAATGAAAGAATGCAATTGCTGATATCTAACACTGAAACTATAAAAAAAAAAGTGAAGAGGAAAGACACTAAAACAATTCTTCTTGATTATTTGGAGCTAGAATTTTACTAGAGATTTTGGAAGTTCAAGAAGTGAGAAAGAACAAAATACAATTATCTATGCATAACAAAAGCAAACTCTTCAAAAATGACGGCAACAAGGGTTGCTAGGTGTACCATTTGCAAAGGCAAGATACATTTTCTTTTTCTTCTTGGAACTTAGATGCTATCATATGAGAACTTCAAAGCATAGCAATTTACCATAGGTAGGCTCAAGAGTTGAACTGAATTCCTACCCAGTTGCTAGGATGAGCTTCTGGAAGGACGAGCAAACCATCTTTCTAGTTAAGTCAAGCTCCCAGAAGTCTGAAAATTCACTCAACATCAAATGGTTGTTATTCAGACAGAAAATGTCCTTCCATATGTGATTGTATTATTGGAGCACTATTCTCAATAGTGCACTCATCCATGATGAGTTCAGTAGCTAAATGTGCAGTTAGGAGGGAGGGCCTAATTGAAGAAGCTGATCACTTAGGGTATGACTTGGATTGATGCATTCTTGTTGCCTGTCCTCCCTTCCCTCTGTTTCCAAACTGCCATGAGTTCACCACCTTTTCTGCCATGCCCATCTGTTATCTGCCTTACAGCCTACTGATCACGGACAAAATAAACCTCTCCTACTTCAAATTGTGAGTGTTGGGTGTGTTGTCCCTGCAATGGAAACACAACTAAGATACACAGAGGAGAAATAACTCAGGTGAGCTCAGACATCCCAAATCATCATAAAGGATAATGACATAGTTCTTGCTTTAAACCAATAAGTTTTGGGGTGGTTTGTTTTACAGGAATGAATAATCAGAAGGGAAATTAGTACCTAGATGGATGATGCTGCCTAGCAAAAGTTTAAATACTAAAACAATAGGTAGACTGTGAATGTACTTCAAGGAAACTATTAAGAAAGTCAGGAAGAAGAGGGAGAAAATTTTATTTAAAGCTGTCACATGGTGGTGAATGCTTAGAAATATTTTTTCCTAAGTTAGTATAGAAAGTGCAATGTTTCCTAATGAATTTGTAAAGTTAGCTGAGATTTATAGACAGAATGTTAAAAGGGGCATGTATTCATCTTAGTTGCATATGATAAAGTCCAGATAGAGAGAAAATACAGAGATATTAATTCAAGGAGGAATTTTTCAGTTTTTAAGCAGAGTCTAGGAAAATATTTATTCTTTAACTAAATGTACCATAGCAAATATCTACATATCAGTGCTTAGGTTTATGTCCAGTGTGCTCCCAGTCAGGAACTAGTATCGACCTATAGCAAGAATAAAGCATCTTGGAGTTTTCAACTCAGTTTAGCTTGCAGATGCCTTCATCAGCCACCAGCTTTAAATGAAGTAGAAAAGTGACTAGGTCTAGTCCTGTCCTCCTATTGAATTGTGAAAGAATAACTTGATAGTTGTTTTTAGACATACACATACAGGGCTTTTGCTACACAACTGCAGATAGCTTAAACAGTGAATAATGCTCTGGTTTCTCTTCAGATCACATAATTCTTTCATCTTTTAAAACTGAACAATTCTTTTTGCATTTTAGCTTATACTGGTGGGGAAGAGGGACATAGGATAAAATGATGGTCAAGGTAAATGTCATAGTTTAAATTCCAAGTTTTCCAAATAAAAATACTGACATCTTAACAACGAGGAAGCAATTTGTACAAAGCTACAAATATTGTTAGTGACAAAGATTCATGTTTTCTAAGTCTAACCAAAATCATTCCTTGTACCTGTCTCTTTTGGCAGTTTTTGATGTTCTCTGACTTTATTCTCTACAATATTAACAGTATGTCAACAAATATTATACTGATTTAACTCTTTTGCCTCAAGCTTGTCTTGAAAATCACTAAATCAGTCTCCATCCACCACCCAAGAACACAGAAAAAGTGCTAGAGCTCCAAACAGAAATCTATAGACTGTACCAGCAACATTAAACATGTTGCTAAACATATCATATGTATTTGACAATAAAGGATTTCTTTCTAACTTATTCTATAACTGTTCTGCAGTTATCTCAAGCAACATGTGTACAGATAAACTCATTCATCACTTGATGCTTGGGGAGTTTTAATTAGTTTCCTTCAGGGTGCGAGACACTGCATTAAGCACAAATTTGTGATAGAAATATGTGTACATATGTCGGAATTCATTTGGAATTTAAAAAAACCATAAATTAAATATAAATGAATATAGAAGCATACCCGTACAATATTTGCAAAGCAGCGCATTGATTTATTTTTGAACAATGGAGAAAACATAAAGTTGTATGGGCGCTTTTGGAAAATTTTCAAAAAAGTGTATCAACCAAAATATGTATCAAGCTACATCATAAGCACACACATGCACACCTTGAAAAGTTTTTCCTAAATTATGAGAAAATAGCTAGAGTCCTTTTTCAAGCTGAGAATCTTGAGGACATTTTTTGTCAATCAGTAACTCAAAACTGGAATGGAAAATTCGCACTTCATCATTGACAGGTGACTGGAACTCTGTGAGGGATTGTCTCCTACTAAGCCCAAAGATGGAAAAATAGGGGAAAAAAGGAATATAAATTTCATGAGCCCAGGAAAAATGCCTCTAAATTGAAGGTAACTCAATCATGTTCTGGAATTTCACATCTAGGTTCGAAAAGGCTTTTCTATATCCATATGTTCTTGATGTATTGACCAAGAGATCACCACCTTTTAAATTTCCAGACAATTTAGTTCAAATTTCTTTTAAGACATTTTTCTTAGCTGACTCAATCCTATCTGAAGTGCTCTTTATTGTATGTGTCAATGATTTGTGCATAAATGTGAGCTTTGCTTACTCTTAATACAGTATGATAGCTCATTAAATATTTGCTATGTGCAGGGCAACATTTACATATACTATCTCACTTAATCTTCCTTAACTTTATTAAGTGAAGACACTAAAGCAAATAGCAGTTGTGAAAGAACAGCTGTATACTAGTCTATTCTATCAGAGGAAATTCCAAAATGGAATTCCAAAATCATCATTCAGTGACAGTCTAGTTAATGACACATAATCTTATTACCAAAAATCAAATAAGTTAACTGAGGGATTAGAGGTTAGGCAATCTGCTTAAGTTCAGGCTGGTAGGATGCAGGGAAGCCTGGGTTAGAGTCCACATCTGTCTTCCTAATGTACTACAAAAGTCTTGAAGAAGAGTTATCAAATCTTTCATATTATTATCTGCATTGGATCATTATTACAATTGATCAATACTGAATGAATGAAAACAGATCTAAGGACTATTTTGCAGAGAATATTAGAGTGAGATTTACATAAATTATGATAGTTGGGTCAAACTAAACTTTTGCTTTTTATGAGATTATTTGAAAACAATAAAATTAAGAGATATGAACTGCAGAATTTGTCTTATATTCTGTGGGGTAAAATGTCTTAATGGAAGGACTCAGCAAATGTGACAAAGCAGTCATTTTGCAGTCACGTGAAAATACCATGCTTCAGGCCTTTGGCACATCCTACCACTCTGCTCCCCAGAATTCATTAAGGACAATTTTTTATTTTAAAAATGTTGTGTAATTAAAAATTTTTGGAGCACATAACATGTCTACAGAAATGCAATTCACATTTCTCATTTAAAATATCTCCACATTTAGCACACTAATAGTGATTGTGGTGTTGGTATGAACTTTTCTTTGTTTCATTTGACTGTATGCTATGTGGAAGGTAGAATTAATTTTCTTTTATTTGTAATAACAAGGATGAACTTAGAAGAAATTATACAAATGCTGTGTCATCTCACTTATAGGGTATGATTCAAACAAGTCAAACTGACAAAAGCCAGAAGTAGATTGGTAGCTGTAGAAACTGAAGGGAGAAATAAACTGAAAGATGCTGGTCATTAAAGGGAACTAAGTTTTATTTATACAGGAAGAATACATGCTGGAGAACTTATGCCAACTTGTTAGTAACTATTTAGTGTACTCCTAACTCCCACACCCAAATAAAGGTACTTCCGTTTTTGCTACTAAATTAGAAGGGCTTTTTACACTGATGGTTCAGAACATGGAGTCTGAGATCAGGAAATTCATGGTTGAAATATTGACCTTGCCATATCCAACTGTCTTCTCGTGTAAAAAAATCACTTGATTTCTCAGGACAGTTGCATCCATTTCAGAATTGTATGTAATATGATTATTATTGTTAATTTAAAGTTTAAATTTCCAGTTATTAAATATGGTTGTAGTAAGTTGTCTCATAATTTTAAAAATAGACCAATTGGAAGTTTTCAGTTTCTCCAGATAAAATACAGATTAGTGATATATGTTGAGTATGATTTTGTATTAACACTTGTGCTGAGATTTATTTTACTTTAGTACTTTACATAGATATTTGTATGAACATAAAATGTAAAACCTCTCTGGCAATGAAAGGAAGAAAGTGGAGCTAAAGGTATCATTTTATAAAGAGCTTTATATTTTTATATCATTTTATAATTTGCAGCAGCTGATCTTGTGTATATGCTTACTAATGCAAGAAAGATTACATGATTACATGTACATATATTTTATGTATCTATACTTAAATCTAGATCTGGAGCTATAATTTAGGTAAATATTCCTGGAGGATTTCTGTGGCATAATAGGTTTAATGAATTGAGGGAATATAGTTACCTCTGAATGTTCACATATGGAAAGGAAAAAGATGAGTGAAATGTACCAACAATATAAATTTTTCTCTTCAGAATATTATTTTGAATTTATTCTCCAGTTTGCTGTCTTAAGAATTATATATGAAGGACAGAGGTTATTGAGAGAATTTTAACTTCTCGCCTTCTCTTACAGAAATGCTTACGCATTTATTTCATTTCCTCAAGTTGCCCATATCTTCATGGAAAAATAGTATGCTGAAAAAGAAGATGGACAAAGAAGAAAAAGGAGTTGAAGAAGCCTAACCTTTTAGAGGTCATAAACCGTTTTTTATGAGTGGCTAATTTGATTTGTAGTAACTTGTACATATTCCATTTGGATGAGCAATTCTTGAAGCTCCCCCTTGTGTATCTTAGCCACTCACTAACTGATGACAAACACATGTGCTACACATTCTCATAGACACATGGCCAATCACGGAACACTGTAATCCCATGCTTTCCTCTTATATCCAAGAACTATTTTTGGAATGAAAAAATTTGTATAATTAGCCACCCTTCCTTTACTGGATTACTTTCAAACTTTAGGAGTTTATTTACCAAGTGACCTGTACCCTGAATTATTACTATGTTACGTTTCTTACATGAATTACTTCCTTTAATTCCACAATAATTTCCTGTAAGACCAGGATTGAAATTATCATGACACCCATTACCAAATATATTCTCTTCTTGAAAACAGTATGGTTTCCTGTTTGTGCTGAAAAAGTGAGAACAGAAATTTATGTCCACAGAGTTCTGTAGACCAGAAGCCTACAATCGGTTTCATTGGATCAAAATCAAGCAGTTGTCAGAGCAATATCAGGGCAAAGAGAGAATCTATTTTTTTCCTCTTTTAGCTTCTGTTGGCTTCTGATATTTCACCAGATGATCAAGTTATGTCGTAGGGCAGAATATGACAGTACTATGACTGTGAATATAGATGAAAAATCACATAAAGGAACACCAGAAGAGATTCTAAAAAATAGTCAAGATGCATTCAGAAGGAACAACTAACAGATATCTCAAGGTACTGCCTGAGAAGATGAAATTTTAATTACCTTTACCTTTTAACTGTATGTATCTGGAATGACTAGATAATGACATTATGTTGAGAAACTTGAAATGTGTCAAGAGATTGTTGAACTCTTGTTTGATGTACATATTTACTTTGTAATGCATTCTTTGTCTTTTGTTGCTCACTTTTATTGCCTCTGTCATGTGTAGTTGGCTCTTTCTCAATATTTGATAGAAGTTTTGTAAAGAGGGATATTTTACTACTTTGTAGTAAGTGAACACTACTTGCCTACGTAAGCTCTTGCTTTCTCTACCACTTGTGTCTGAAACTGAAATTCTGGAGAGCAAAATAAAACCCATTTACTTTTACAGTTGTGTCAGTTTAAACTGAGTGACACAGCCAAGGTTAAACAGTAAGTACCACCTATGAAAGAGACAAGTTTGTGGTCTGAGAACCAATGACATGTGCACCACACTCAGGTGGTAAAATACAAGTGGAGAGGATGGAGTTCTTGTGATGCATTGGTTGCCTATGGCTAGCAAATTCATTCCTCAGCCAGTGTGGGCAATGTGCCTTCATGTACCTTAGCTTGTGGCACACAGGAAGGACTTTACCCTTACCCCTGTGAAATCTCAAGTAGACAAAGTAGGGTTCACACCTAAGGATCACTGGTGCATGCCTAAACTTTTCAAGAAAAGTTCACATATACTAGATGTAGAAGAAAAAGGGACATACTACCTGTGCTCTGAGTTCTTCATGTGTAAAGTGACTTGAGTGCTTGCTAAAGCACCTTTTATGGAACAAAATCTTCTTATTGAGAACTCAATGGAGGCACAGTGTTTCTTGGAACCCCTATCTCACAGCTGGCATTTCTTGACTTGTGTCTGTCTGCCTAATCAATCTCTTCATTATGTTCACTATCCTTACTTCTCTTCTCTGTATGCATCAATCTCTTTCAAACTTTCTTTTTTAAAAGTTTTATTGCCAGCTTTATTTAAATTGACAAAACCTTATATATTCATCATTTACAAATGTTCCTTGAAATATAAACTCATTGTGGAATATCTTGTTAATATATTTATTACTTTATATATCCTTTTGTTGTGATAATACTTAAAATCTACTTAACAGTTTTTATGAATATAATACATTATTAACTGTAGTCACCATGCTGTAAAGTAGATTTTGTGAACTTACTCTTCCTGTTTATTTGGTATTCTTTGACCAACATCTCCTCAGCTATGCCTTGTGCTTCTAGCAACAAGCATGCTACTTTCTATTTCAACAGTTTCAGGTTCTGTAGTATGCAGGGGGGATCATGTGCTGTTTGTTCTTGTTCCTGTCATATTTGATTTAACTTAATTTCTTCAAGATTCATTTGTGTTGTCACAGAGAATTTTTTCATTTTTAACACTGAATGATGTTCCATTCTGCAAGAGTATCCTATTTTATTTATCCATGGATGTTTTTGGTGCACATTTTAGGCTGACTCCATATCTTGGATATTATGAATAGTGTTGCAGTATGTGTGGGAGGGTAGATATATTGTGAACCTTCTTGTCTCACACCTTTTAATTATTTACACAATAGTTTGATGGCTGGGTCATAGGGTGTTTCTTTTTTATTTTTGAGGAAATGCTATACTATTTTTCATGGTGATTTTAATGATATACATTTCTACCAACAATGTGTATGTTTTCTATTTTTTCTCTATTTTTTTTGTCTTTCTGATGATAGCTCTTTTTACTGGAGTGAGAGTAAACCTCATTGTTTTAATTTGTGTTTCTCTGAAACCTAGTGATGTGGAACATTTTTTCATATAATATTGGTCAATTGAATGTCTCCTTTTCAGAATCATCTACATCCAGTCTTCACACTTTTTAAGAAGAGTTTTTTTTTTTAACATTATTGGGTTGTTTTGGTTCCTCATATATGTTGGCCAATTACCTCTTACTGGATATATGGATTACAGATATTTTCCTCTACTCCGTAGGTTGTCACTTTTCTCTGTTGATGATTTCCTTGGCTGTGCAGAAGTTTTAACTTTGATATCACATTTATCTATTTTTCTTCCTCTTCCTTTAAGCATTTTTTATTAATATGTGCAGAGACTTATTAAATTATAAGGTAAAATTTACAGTACCCAGAATTAGGATCTTACATCTTTAAGTGGTCACCATTTAACTTATTAGAGTATAGAGCCATTCTTGGGTAAAAAGAATTCAGTCACATTTTACATTTCTTTGATCCACTTGCATCTGAATGTAATCATGTGACAATTTATTGTCACTAGAATGGAAGATATGACAATGTGTGTTATTTTTAGCCAAAGGTTTTTCAGAGGTAGAATAATCTCCTTTTTCTTCTTTCCTTCAGCATGGTGATTTCTAATGCCTATAATTCTAGACTGTGGGTTAGGAGCTTACATGAGATATAGGTATCTGGGAGTGTATGAGGGAGAGATCTAGTCACTAGAAACAATATAATGTGTTATATAAATGAAGAACAAAAACACATTGTCATTATGTACTTGGACCATTATTTATATATTATTATGATTTGCCTTATTCTAATTTATATAATCGCTACTATAACTTTAAAGTTACTGAACTCAAGACAAGTGTACAAAAATTCAATACTTAACATCCATAGTGAAAGAATATGTCATTATGGATTCTAACTCAAAACTTGGAATCACATGCTCTGTTCAGCTAAATGTCATGAAGCAAATAACACCTTCAGTGAAAGTCATGATAGACCTCCCCCCCAGCCATACACACCATCAAATCACAGTTATCTTCCCATCTGGCTAGAAATATACTATTACTTTTTAAATTTAAGTGTAGTCCATAACGCTTACATTCCATATGGGAAGTTAGCATAGGTTCATAACACATCGTAATTATTTTTATCATTGCTTTCCCTTCCCTTCTTCTCCCTCCCCCTTCTTTGATACCCTTCCTTTTGTTGTACAGGTTCGTAGTACTCAATGCATACATTACTTTTGTAATCAAGTGTGTCCTTAATTTGTCAACCGAGTTTTAATTCCATTCTTTGCCTGAATTCCCCCATCACCTTACTTGAGCTCATAGCTGCTTCGTCTCACTGACTCTGTACTGCGTCAGCTTGATTTTCTTTCTTTCTTGGATGACCTTCCTGGACACAACTTCTGGCCCTGCTGACTTACAGAACTTGCCAGTTCCCTTACTCTTACTCAACTTCAAGTCTGGCTCAGTTTTAGATTAGTCTGTTGGTTGTACAGGGCCCGAAACAAATGTGGGCATAAAACTCTGACCTTAAAATGACACCATAAACTGATTTGGAAAGAACTGAAAGACAAATCAGAAATGTAGTGCTTAGTGTTAACTAAAAACAAACAACAAAAGAAACCACTCGTGAGCTTCGGTTAGGGACAAAGCATGAGTTAAATACAAAGTTTTGAAAGGAAGTGAATACTGATAAGTGAATACTGATAACAACCAATTTTTATATCCTGTAAATAGACTTAAACTATCTCACCTGGACAATTAATAAAAATATCCTCTCAAAATGCAAAACATTTACAGTTATCTTCCCATGTAAGTCACGGTACGTACCATTTCCTACTGAAAATATTGTCATCTGTATCAGAAGCTGCCATTGAAAGCTTTTGAATTCTGATTGCTTATTAAATAGCACACATTTGGAAAGTATGTGTGTGTTCCATTAGGAAAAGGATCAGTCTCTCTAACTTAAAATAAGGGTAAATAAATTGGAGAATGGGGGGGGCAAGACAAACTCATAAAATAATCTCAATACTATGTTCTCTAGTTATTTCCTGAACTATGGGAGTGTTCCCTTCAGCATTGATTTTTATAAAATTTTATTTTAAAAGTAATATACTACATCAATAAGGGAGTTACTTTATTATTAAATGAAGATTACCCTGCTATTCGAAGTTAGTAGCTTTGATAACTTCAACTTAAATTGATTTGCAAGCAATATAATAAATGTCTCCATCCTAAGAAAACTTGAGAGTTAAA
>RJWT010021521.1:0-17542 GCA_004365215.1 Cuniculus paca | reverse complement strand
TGGCTGGCTTTGGGGAAAGGGGTCTTAATGCCTTATGAGCGACTTTGGAAAGAGGAATTTTAGTTTCTTCAGCCTGTATTCAGGGACAGAGGGGAGCAAGAGAAAGGACAGGAGAAGATCAGGAAGACATGGTGCTAGAGGCCCTTCTAATGTATTTCATTTGGAAGCACTCAGCAAGCCAAAGAGTCATGCATTAGGGTGTATTTTCTGAGCCTCAATATTTGTTTTCTCTTTGTGCTGGAATAAAAGAGAAAAAACTACCATTGTTCTTAGATTTTTTTATCGATTGGCTAAATGAAGTAATAGAAAATGGCTTCTGGGAAGATAACTTTGAGACACACTGATTCTAAGTGAGATAATGAGGGATGGTTAGAATTTAAGGGCTCCTTGAACCTCCAAAGTATAAGATTGAATTTTCCCCATTGTAGATGCTAGGGTCAGGGACACGTAGGATAAATTCAGCTGTTTTTTTTATAAAGAAGGAGGAAGGAAAAGAAGGGGGGTCACAAAGACATTAAAAAAGGAGTCCAGAAAGTGAAAGAAAAGGCCTTGGTACAGTGTAAGCAGACAAAGTACGCTGGAGTTAGGAAGTCCCAGGGTGGATCCTGACCTGGTTTCCATTTGAGTTTTTCCAGCAGTGCCGACCTCGCCAAGCTGCTGTTTGCAGTTCTCTCCTATGGGGCCTGTTATGCATTCTGAGGGATTAGACAGCAGTCTGAGGTAGATGTGCAGCAAGCATGAAGGCTCTTTTGAGAACTTTTTAAAATCTTCCATCCTACAATAGAATCTACCTGGAGACTCATGAAGATAATATGGTGGTGGAGCCATTGGAAGGATAGAAGATGCTGGTGAGGACAGGGAAGGGACACAGAGGCAGAGAGGATTCTGATTCTTTGAGGTCATGTGGTTTGATAGGAAAAGTGAGACCTCTCCCGGACTGCAGTTACAGGGCTTGAAGGTAGGAACGCACAGCCCCCAGAGATGCGCTTACCCTTTTTCTACCTCTGCCGAGTTTTGGATCTTAGTTGGTTAAAAGGCAGCAAGGGTCCTGAAAGCCAGTTCTGAATGCACTGGAGTTGGGTATGAAGAGCGTCATCTCCCACCTTTCCATGCGAGGCACAGCTATTAATTACACTAAGTGACAAAGATTCTCCTTGTTGTGTGATTGACACAAGAATGAATCTTTGTTACTGACTGCAAATAATAGAAATCTTGATGGTGATCCCAGGCCAGGAAAATGCAGTCCATATCATGCAGTGGGTACGGCAGCTTCTTCTGAATTCACCTGAGAGCTGCAGGGAGACAGAGCGGGCATTATTTGGTTAAGTTCCTCCCCAGGAAACACAGCCTCCCTTGCTTTTTTGCTTGTTCAGTTCTGGCACTGGAACAACCTGTCTCTTTACATTAGTTCAGTTCTGTAGAGAAGCAGGCATTTAGAAGGAAATAGTTGGAAAATCCAGGCAAGAATCCATTTCTAAAGTCACAACTGAGTGATTGTTTTCTTATTGTGCTACATGGAGCTGGAAAAATCATTTCTTTCTGTACATATTTTTCTTTCTTTCTTTCTTTTTTTTTTTTTGCTTTGTGTTTTCATTCTGCTTAAAACACTCATATGTGCCAGAAATGAAAACATTTTCAAAGGGCAGTTTTCAAGGACTCCTAAAAATAGGATCTGTCGCCAAATACACATTTCCCTGATATGTAAATGGCTGGAAAGGGGCACAATGAAAAGCATATGCTGCTCACATTTGCCTTAAGAAAACAGGGGTTAGAGGAGTGGACTTCTTGCCTTGAAACTCTTGAAATTAATGGTCCTAGTTCATTGTTATCCCAAGTCTTCAGACATCATTCTTGGCATATTTTATACCTATCTCTTAATCAAAGCTTTAAAAAGCTGCTAATTTTATTCCCCAAATGGAAAAAAAAAGTTATTTCATTACATCAGTCTGTGAGTTGACATGGAATTTTCACTCAGTTATCCACACAGAAAGCACACTTGCACCCAGAGGACCTGGGCCTCTTGGGTCTGCTTCAGAGACCCAGGCGTGAAGCAGGACTTGGAAAAGGCACATGTATTTGTTGAGGTAGAAAATCTTTTATTTCTTTCCTTCTGTGGCCTGCAGTCACGAATCACTTCAAATTCTCTGCAGGGGAAAAAAGGGAGAACATAAATGTATTCATGAAAATCAAAGAAGTCAACAGTGGTGGGGGTTTGCTTAGAATTCTGTGTTACCCAGTGTGCATGGGTGCCCTCTATTCTTTGCAATTAAAAAAGAAAAATCACTCTTGGTGAACTATATTTTCTGTGCCTTCTTTTAGTTTCTGGGGAAAAAAAACTTTTTTCTTGATCAACAAGGAATCAATACTTTTAATTAGTATATGTCATTTGCTCAAAGACTCACAAACCTGCGTGGCTGGCTGCATCCTTCTTGGGAAGGCTTCTGTGACACTGGAGTCTGCTGGCTCCCTGGAGACCTCCTTGCCCCCCAGCAGGACCGTGGAGGCAGAGCTGGTCCACAGAGTTCCACTGGAAATCTTTACCCTTGGAATTATCTGACTTTCTCAGCTCTGGTTAAATTTTGTCTTCCACATCTTGATAGGCCATGGAAAAAGAAACTAAGAAAAGGTTTCACCTTTGCTGTTAAAAAGTTGTAACCTTTGCTTACATTTGCCAGAGCAAGTGCTTATAGCACCAATTAACATGAATTATTAACTCCAAGATTAATAATTTATTAGAAACCTAAAGGCCCTAGGCACTGCCAGATCACACTGTTGAAATAAAAGCAAAGAAAACAACATAGGTCTAAGTATAACAGTTTGGGCATGGTGTTTGAAATAAGTAATGGTATTTACGTTTTCTGAAAGACTTTTTATTTACCCTCTAATATTGCATTGGTTGAAAAGTTACACAAATTTACTGTTAATTCCTATAGTGGCAGATGTTGGTTTTTAAAAACCTTTACTTAACAAATATTCATATACTTTCTTTGAATTAAACTTCTATTCAGATACTTGCACATATTAATTCATTTGATGAATTCTAACAACCCTCTGAGTTAGACACTGTGATTATCATCCACGTGTTATAGAGGAAGGAAGGAGAAACCCAGAGTTATACCAGAAGATAGATGATAACCGGTTGTAGTAATTTGGCAGGGCTGCTGTAACAAAGTACCACAAACTGAGTGACTGAATTGACATTTATTGGCTTACGGTTATGGAGGCCAGATTGAGAGACCTAGAGGTCACTATGGTTGGTTCCTCCTGGCTTCTGGTAGTTTGCCTCCAATCTTTAGCATGATTGGCTTGTAGATGCATCAGCCTGATCTCTGCCTCCATCTTACCATGGTGTTCTCCCTGAATGCAAATTTTCCACTTTTCTAAGATTATAAGATTTTAGATTAGGACCTATCCTAAAGACCTCATTTTGAACTTGATCACTCCTGTAAAGATCCTGCCTTCAGATAAAGTCACATTCTGAGGCTCTGGGGGTTAGAACTTCAGTATATGAGTCTTGGGGATGAGGCACACCACTCAACCCATAACACTGATAGAACCCAGATTCCAACCAGGGCATCTTGCTTAGATCTGTACTCTTTGCCACCTGCTATACTGCTTCTCATCTTTTGTTCCTTTCTTTTTTTTTTTTTTTTGAGTACATAAAGCTCATTTTCAATTTAGAGTATCTTATTGACTCAGATCCAAGAACTGTCCTTAGTGTGGGTGCTCTTGGAGACAATGTCTTCCTGAGCTCAGGTAGACACCTGCTTAATTAGGGGGATCAGACTGGGTTACAGGTAGGCAGTCACTAAATGCTCTTCAAACTAGGAATGACTATGTTTTGGAATCAAAAAGCTCTTTCAGCTCTTTCTTCTTCACTCTTGAGCACATGTTTTCTGAAATTCATATTTTTAAAGGCATTTTAGGAGGGAGAGGCCTAATTACTTCCTTTTGTTCCCTTCCAAATTCCTGTTTTGGGGGCCATGATGAGGTAATACTTAGCGCACTTCTGTTGCTTTGCAAATCCACCTGATCTCATCACATCTTGAAATAGGATGAGGGAAACCAAAGGCCTGTGAGTTCTGATTCTTTGGCCTTTTGAGTTGATGGGAAGGACAGTTTGAAAACAGAGAAAACAAAAAAAGTAGAAAAGGGGAACCAGGAAGAATGAAAGAATAGAGGAAAGAATTTTGCATAATGAAAGTTTAAAAACTAAGGTTTGGGAAATTATGGTTTGCCTCATTAAATTCCAGTTCTCAAAGAAGCAGAGTGACATTTCACATGTAGTCATTGTAATGATGAAATTCAGGACAGAGGTTTATGTGCTCCAAGTATTCTCAATGCACCCCTTCACCCCTGAACTCATTCTGACAGGTGTTGAGGGGCTTTATTGTAAAGAATGCCTTCCCAAAACTGTATGCTCTACTTGGCTCCCAACATCGGTATTTCAGAATTTTCTCTTCTTTCAGTTTGTTTCTTTGTGTGTTTAGTGCAATTTATGTATCAGATTAATTCCCTGTTTTTCTTCTCTTCTGAATTGAACAATGAGAGAAAAACCATGTTAGAAAAGGCCAAGTTGATTATAGGAATTCATTCATTTTTTTTTGAATAAATTGTCTACTCCTTTCAGTGTGTTTACAATTTGTTCTGTTCTGAAAGCAGAAGTCATGGAGTCATTTCTAAATTGACTCCAAGACAGAGGACAGACAGAGGTCATTGCTATGAATGAAGCTCAGGACTGGGCCCTGGCCTTGTGTTCTGCTGAGTCTCTAAGGGGGGTGGGCATCAGATCTGTTTAGGAATGACTTGCTTGAAATGACCGGCTTGGAAATTTGATCATGTTCTTATTTCCCTGGCTGACTTAGTGACTGCTTTTCTTTGGGAGCCTCAACAAATGTTAATCCAGAGAGCATCTAACAAATTATTGGATTGCAAAAATGGCCACAGCCCTTCACCTTCCCTGTATCTGCGTTTTCTGTAATGCAACTTTTCAATTCTCCCATCAAGGGAGAGCCTGTTTCTGCTGTCCTTAAAATTGGGCTACCTTGTGACCTGACTTGTCAATAAAACACAAGGGAGGGGATGATGTCCTATTTCTGAGCCTAGGGCTAGAGCTCAGGGAGTCAGGGAGGTGCTATCCTTCATTGGAACAGTGCCCAGAGGACTTGTGCAGAGGATCACAGCAGCCTGCCGAATGATGAGCAAGCACATGGAGTAGATATCTCAGCTGAGGTCATCCCACTTTATAGCTCAGTGGTGGCGAATGTGTGGTTCGTGTGCCACAGTGGGATGTTTGTATCAGTGAAAGCGCTAAAAGTTCACCATCACTGCTCTAGCTGCTCCTTAGCTGACACAGTAGCTAAGCAAGGGTGCATGTGTGAGCCTAGGCAAAATCTAGGGAATCACCAACTGAGCCCAGACCAAATTGCTGACCAAATCATGAGCTACACAAGTGGTAGTTGTTTTAAACCAACACTACACACTAATGGCTAAGTGATATACTGTTCTGGAAATTTGATCAAGTGTTGTGTTTTCTGGTCCCTTTCATTGCTGATGTTCCTTTGAAAGCATCAGCAAATGTTTGTTGACCCAGATATCCTAGCATTGTTGGTATCACCTCTCGTATTCAGATTCCTGAAGTCGTCTTTGAACTTTCTTCTTGTGGTGGAGATGCAAGATGCAACGTTTTGTACTTCGCTTTGGACAGGATGAAAGTGAAGTGCAAAGGGTGACAAGATTGAGGGGCTGCTCACTCTCAGG
The DNA here is from genome assembly GCA_004365215.1 of Cuniculus paca. Lineage (NCBI taxonomy): Eukaryota > Metazoa > Chordata > Mammalia > Rodentia > Cuniculidae > Cuniculus > Cuniculus paca. The sequence continues at coordinate 11,782 of RJWT010021521.1, read as the reverse complement.
TCCATGCACGTGCAGGGAGTATTCCTTAAAATTTGTTCCCTATGTGTGTCACTGAAATTGACCTCGTCCCGGCCTTGCCTGGATGGAGACGTGTAGGTTAGTGCCCTCATAATCTTGATCCCCTCCCATCTGAACCCTCCAAGTTGTGGAAGTTGTCTTTTATTCCTTGGAAGAGCTGAAATTCCCCTCTTAAAGATAATGCAGAGGACCTCTCCCCTGCAAGGTCATGATAGCCACCCTCAGGATGTCCTCTACCTCCCCTCCTGATGCCTAGGCCCTCCGCCATTAGTGTCCCATCACAGTACTCTGGCTGAGGATAAACTGGGCCAGGTAACTGAGGAAAGGTGCTGCAAGGTCCAGGAAGGGCTGGGGAGTGTACCTGGGCCTTGGCCTGAGGGTGCTGGCTCTGAACAGAGATTAGCTAATGGAGAATTTATTGATTTGAGAGGACTCTTCAGAGTGTAGTTCTGGTCAGGGACCACAGGAGACTGTATAACCTTGCTACTGGATTTCCCAGCACTGTCTCACCACTTCATGGGCCAGAACTCTCCAGAAAATTGATTTGCTAAGATAAGGACTGTGGAGTGAGGAACTTCAAATTTTGGAATTGGAAAGCTTAAAATCTATCATTAAGACTTTCAATTTGATGCTCTCACTTCATCCTGGTGCTTGACATACTCGTTAACATTATTAAGCTGTTTAAGTATAAAGGTTAAAAACCCTTTATACTCTTGCAAGTGTTGACTATATTTACTCTCTCATTCTCTTATTCTTACTTCCTGTGTCAGGTCCTCTTTCAGTTCAGAAAACCTGGTGGACTCTTTCAGACCTCACATAATGACGTAAAATCTTCACTGTCATCACATTTGTCATCGGGATTCCTCGTAGGTAGGAATTTGTCTTTGCTTAGCATGGTTGGGCAAATAATGCTCCATCACCCACTAATCCTGGAACCTATGGGTATTTTATATCATGTGGCAAGAAACAGTCAAGGTTGTTCACCAACTGGCCTTGCGATGAGGCAGTGATGCTGGGTTATCTGAGTGGGTGTGATTTCATTATGTGGACCCTTATGAGTCAAAGGAAGAGGTTAGAAAGATTTGAAGATGCTATTTACTGAAACCCCTGCTGAGGGTATCAGTCTAAAAAGTTTACAGTTACCAAATCCCTGATGAGGTTATCAGTCTAACCTTCCTGGCAATATGACAGGGATGCAAAAGAAAGAAAAAGAGAGAATATTCTGCAGTTGGGGAACTCTGGGATGAACCAGTGTTCTCTGTGAAACAAAAGACCTCATCTTCAAAAGCCCATGGCTTTTATTGGTATCAGTCAGGGAGGCAGAAGGGGGTCGCAGCAGAGTGCAAAGGGAAAAGAAACTCTGTAGTCATGCCGGGCACAGAGGCCTCCTTAGCAATGCACAGATAGTTTTGATGTATGCAAGGCCCCTACCTTTACTGCCAGAACATGTGTTTCAGTACAGCCAGCTCTACACATCTCAGTAAATAGGGTGAAGGAGAGGTCAGGGACAGGTTGTGGCAAGGGCTTTGCTTCTCAGGAGAGAGCAGTGTGGTGGTATTGCTATTGCTACTGTCTTTGGAGATGAAAGAGAGGACTACAAGCCAAGGAATGCAGCAGCAGGCAGGCAGTTGGTACATGGTTGAAGCCTGCAATGAGGGAGTCTTCAGAAACCCAGAATCTATGCTTACATGGTTGCCCCTGATGGTTCCGAATATGCCACCCATGAGAATGGCTCCTGCCATAATGAGGGGACTTCATCTGGCAATGCTGTTGTCCTCCAGGGATGTGGAACTGGGGTCAGGATGGGAACTGTGGGAGGTTCTGCCTCTGAGGTGACAGCTGACTGCAGAGGTAAAGTCATACCCAGGAGATGGGCAAGGCAGCCAGTGTTGCTACAGACTGGAGAAAGGGGCTCACTTGTCACCAAAAACCATTCTGTGCATGAAACTTCAGATGATTTCACTGAACTGAGGTGAAATTTCACTGAAACTGTGGTGTGGATTCAGTGGTGTCTCCCAAAATTCATATGTTGAAGACCTAATCCTGAATAACTTCAGCATAGGACTTTTTGGGAGGTGGAGTGTTTAGAGAGGAAGTCAAGTTCAAAGAATTAAGTTGGGCCCCTAATTCAGTACAACTGTTGTTCTTATTAAAAGGGAAATTTGGACACAGAGACAGACACTCATAGGGGGAAGACGTCCACATGTGAAGAGACACAGGGAGAAGCAGGACCTCTACAAGCCAAGGAGAGAGGCCTAGAATAGACTCTTCCTCACAGCCTAGAAGGAAACAACCCATGGACACCTTGATCTCAGCCTCCAAACATTTTCATTGTCTAAACCACTCAGTGTGTGCTTCTTTGTTACAGCAGCCCTAGAAGTCTACAAGCTGGAAACTTTCATAGTTGATTCTGTCACTTATAGAAAATCATGTCGATTCCTAGGGAAGCTGGGGGTTTGAGTCACAAACACTAACTAAGAAGGTGAGCCCCTCTTTCCCCGTTCTGTTTGCTGTTGAGTTTAAGTACCAAGGATCCCACCTTTGCTGTTCTTACAGCATCAAGGCTAAGAGGAACAGGTGATAACCCAGAGGCTCCACCCGGGATGGAGGGTCAGTGAGGAGCCATCTATTATAATGCCGACTTTCTGAGAAGAGGGATTAAAGACACATAATCTCATTTTCTCCAAAGACAAATAATGATTACAGGGTCCCAACTTCTGGAAAGTAAGATGCTTCTGTGAATTTCTGCAAAGATAAACAAAGTTAAAGAACAGGTTATAAATGGGGCCTGTGCTTGGGGACCATGACTCAGTGACTCAGGCTGTGTCTGTCACTCTAACTCGATTCCACATTTCCACCCTCCCCACGGATCCTGCAGTTTCCTTAGATTCCTAGCACTGCTGTGCCTCAAGAGCTCTGAAAGACAGAGGTCAGAAAACATACCTTTGTTTCTGGTTTGTTTTACAAGCAATTTCTTTTTCCTTGGAGGTGTGTTTTCATTTATTTGCTAGTCTTCTATTGATGCCTGATCCTAGGGAGCTTGACCTTAAGGTCACTGGGCACTGTGTCTCACTTGTTAAGCAGTGTTGTTCTATGCAAAGTGTCAAAAGGAAGTTTGTTTGCATTCCTGACACCTTCTAATTGTCTCCTGCTCTTATTTATTTATTTTTTTCTTTCTTGGGGGTGAATCACATGACTCGAGTTAAGCCTATTGTTACTCACCACCCTGTCACTGTGACAAAATACCTGACATAAACAGCTTAACGAATGACAAGTGTGTATTCAGCCCACGGTTGCAGAGACTTCAGTCCATGGATTGGTTGCCTCCACTGTTGCATGGAGGTGAAGCAAGACATCATGGTGGTAGGGCATGGTTGAAGAAAGCTGTTTGTCTCATGGCAGTTAGGAAGCAGGAAGAGGGGTAAAGTGGCAGATGGAAGAAGCTAGGGACCAGATATAGTCCCCAAGTTCATGCTCACAGGACCTACTCCCTTCGACTAGGTCCCACCTCCTATTTCCATCACCTGCCAATAATGCCATTAAATTATGATTTAATCCACTGATGAGGTTAAAGCTCTCATGATCCTGTCACTTATGAAAATCCTATCCGCAACAAAGCTTTCAACACAATGATCTTTTGTGGGGGGTATATTGGATCACAGCTCTAACAGTTATACATGGATGATTTTGCTTGGAAGTTCAGAATTATAACTGCATAATTTAGGAGACTACATGTGTCTTCATAAATGATGTATTTTTCCTTCTAGTTTGACTTGTGGGAGCCTTGAGACGGGGCAGATAGAAAGATGAGGGTGAGGTCAAAGTGCCCCTTTTGGGGAAAGTGAAAGCTGCCATCCTCTGATGGGTTTGCAGGGGACAGGACATTAGGCTAGGATTCCAGGAAGGATTTATTACTCTGCATAACAATGTCTTTAGGAAAAGTAAGACTAGTAAGGGCAACTGTAAAGGGAAAAGACTAGGTAGCCAGGACCTGGAGCCATATTAAACATTTCCAAATCATACAGCTAAGGCTTACTTGTGCAGATGATGAAAATAAAGTAATGTAATAGATTCCTAGTCCCTAAAATATGACCACTAGTTTATTCTGACATATGATAAAGCATGTACTTTTGAGCAATTATACATTTGGCTAGCAATGAGAGACAGAGACACACAGAGAGAAAGAGAGAAAGAGCATAGATTTTCCACCTCTGCACATCTAGACACATAGCTTCATGCAGTAGTCATTCTGGGGTTATTCGAGTATTGAATGGAGCTGATGGGGTTGACTGGCATTCTTCCTGACATGCTACAGGGACAAGCTACTTATAGAAAGTGTGTGAATCTGGATTCCGGGAGATTCTACCTGTTTCCCTCTTATTTATTTAGTCAGCACAGAGTCTTAGGAAGTCATTGAAACTTTTTTTTGTCTTAATTTACTCATCAGTAAAAGAAATAATCTTGATTTCACTTCTTTCTCTGCATCAATATGAACATCTAACTTCATTGAAACTTTTTTTGTCTTAATTTACTCATCAGTAAAAGAAATAATCTTGATTTCACTTCTTTCTCTGCATCAATATGAACATCTAACTTCATTGACACTTTTTTTTGTCTTAATTTACTCATCAGTAAAAGAAATAATCTTGATTTCACTTCTTTCTCTGTATCAATATGAACATTAAACTTTGTAGTGGTTTAAAGATTTTTAAGTTGTTTTAGAGCTATAGAAGGAAGGGAGAGATGAAGGAAGAATAGATGAAGGAAAAAATAGGAGGAAGGATAAAGGAAGAAAGTGGAAAGGGAAGAAGGAAAGAAGGAAAGGAAAAATGAAGGAAGGAAAAACTGCATTTGAATTTCATTGTACTACCAGTTGAGATTTCTGAATTAATTTAGTCAAAATTGGGTGCTCTGAGGGATATACACGTAGCATCTCTCAAAATCTGTTTTTCTTAAATATTTAGAAATAGGAATGTTCAGTAGCATGGTGCTTATATTCTTTCTGTAAATTAGTACTTACATTCTGTCTGTAAACCTAAATTCCAGCCTCTGGAAACTTAATTGCTTTATGTGCCTTAACTTCTGTTGTTGTTTCTGCTTTTGTTGTTGTTGACTGTTGCACTCCTAAAACTGTCAGGATCCTCTTTAAAACTGCAGAACTGTGCAATATACTTTAGCCCAGTCCTAAACCACAAAACCTATCACAAAGTCTGGCAGAGCAGATCAGCAGTCAGAGGATGTCTTTGAAAGGCTGAGATGAACATTAAATTAATCAGCCAAAGCTCTGGGGGAAATGGCCACTAATTTCAAATTTTTCATCTCTGGAAAATCAATTATTATTATGTTTATTGATGTTGTATTTGTCACTATTTTCAGCCATTTCCCCTGATGACATGGTTAAAATAAGAACATTGTTATAAAAGAGATTAGACATGTTTGATTCTGTTTCTGGACTTTCCACCTCTCAGCTACCTGGGGTTAGGGAGAAAAATCGACTGCTAAAGAACAAAGACTGAGCTTGCTTTTCTTTGTTCTTTTCTATAGTGATTACTTTTGTCCTATAATATTTTAAACATTTAGTTAAACACCAGATATTGCTTATTATTCACTGGGCAGGATATTGGTGACATGCATATACAATCAACACCTCTTGGAACTGATTGGGGCTTAGGATTTGTTTCTTTACCCTAAAAAGGTTTAGAGAACCCTCTACCTCAGTATGAGGTAAAGTTTCCCAATGTTGGTTGCACAGAAATGGGCTTCTTGCTAATGTATTTAATCCCCTAAATGGCTCTGACTAAAACAAATGAGTTGATGCCACTGCGTACACACTGTTCCATACCTAATTATCCATTCCCTGTGGAATTGCTCATCTCCTTTTCGAAATGATAGGTGACTTGGAAACTCCACAACAATGATAAAGACAGATGTGCTTGCACAAACATAATGCAGATCTTTTTCTATTTGCTTACATATAATATTTGCATATGCAGATATACAAAATGATAGTCATATATATGGACCAGATACAGCATTATGGGAATGGTTACAGAACCACAGTCCATGTTCCATCGCGTTTCAGTAACTGGGAGAAATTAGTAATGAAATTATATGTGTACATCTCTATATCTATCTATCTGTTGATCTGTCTATCTATCTTTTTGCTACTGGGGCAAAACACCTGACATACACAGTTTAAGGGAGGAAGGGTTTATTTTGGCTCATAGTTTCAGAGGTTTCAGTCCATGCACATTTGACTGTAAGGCAGAAACATCATGGGAGAAAGATGTTTGTTTCCTGGCAGCTAGGAAGCAGAGGAAGCAAGCAAGAGCCAGGGAGGAAAGAGGATCTAGGGCCCAGATATAGTCACCAAGGCCATGTACTCATGACCTACCCAGACACACCCAAAAGTGTGTTGTACTAATCTCCTAGGCAACTTTTGAGCCAATCCAGTTGGTAACCAAGATCATATATATATGTATTATGTTAAATGTTCTAGGGAAATACAGAGAAGACTATAGAGTATTGAGTGTAGACTCTGTCTTCCAGGAATAGTCTAGTGAGTACACTATATTGTTAAATTTTGGGTGTATACATATACACACAAATCAGTGTATCCCAAAGGAAAAATATAATAGGAACAATTTCTAAATGAAGCCCTCAGATAATGAATTTTAAAATACTGTCATGGGTTTATATCTTTAAAAAAATAATACTTGCTGTCTTGGTTACTTTTTTCTCATTGCTGAGACAAACACCTGACACCCAAAGTGAAGCAAGGAGAGGTTTATTTATCTTACAGTTTCTGTGGATTTCAGTCCATAATCAGCTGGCTTCAAGGCAGGGTGGCATGGCACTGGGGCAACACTTCAAGGCAACAGCCAGAGCAAAAGGGGGCAGCTGTTTATGGTGGCTGCAAGTGGCAAGAGTGAACCGCGCCAAAGAGAGAGAACCCGCCCCCATTCCGACCTTACATTGTATGCCGGCTCCACCCCTGGATGGATGCAGAACTCACACTGCCAATCCCAGCACTAGACAAGGAGTCAATCACAAATGCTAGATTCAGCCACTTCCATGACATGAGGCTTGGGGGGGGCCATCTATATACAAACCGTAACACTGTCACACATTTAAATAACACAGAAGCTTATAAAACAATAGCAAAATTGAAATAAAAGCTCACTTCTTTCCTCAGTCACCCTACCTAAGTGCTTAAGTCTTAAATGTTCTTCCCAAGTTTTCATTTACTTATAAAATATAAAATCAGGCACATACATGATGGATATATGTGTATGTCATCATCTTATTCTTTAGAATGATTCTGTATTTTCCCATAGTGTTGATGTTGTAGAATTTATCATTTCTTAGTTGGTGGATTATAGGTTATTGCCAGTTTGTTGCATGCATGTGTTTGTATTACACTTTGAACAGATTCTTAATAGGCAAGAATTTATTGTAGTAGGAATGCTAGCATTGTGGATGATATGTACATGATGCACTTGACCACTGAAGCTTTCAGTACAGGAATGATATAATCAGTGATATATATATGAAGGATTGAAAGCAGGGCTGACTTAGATTGGAATCTACCCTAGGCAGAGAAGAAAAGTAGGCTATTTATAAAAGCATCTAGTTAAGAGAGGCTGAAGATTTTAAGACTATCAATGTATTAGCTCCCCATCACTATATCAAATACCTGAGGTAATCAACTAATAACAGTTCATTCTGGTTCACAGTTTTGGAGGTATCCTAGTCCATGATCAGTTGATCCTAAGGTAGCAGTGTGTAGTGGAGCAAAACTTCTCAGCTCTGGGTGAGGGAGCAAAAGGGAGAAAAAGAAAGAGACTTGGGTCCCCAGTCTCCTTCAAGGATACACCCTCAGTGACCTACAGACCTGCCTTTGACCCTATTCCTTAAAAGCTTTTGTGCCTTCTGAGAGTTCCATGTTAGGAATAAGCCTTTAATACGTGGTCTCTCAGATGGCATGTAAGATCTGATCTAGAGCAGGTTGTGTGAAAGGAAAGACAATATTCTAGAATTATAGTGTATTTCTATCAACTGGGAGAAATTGATAATGAGGAAGACATTAATCACTAATTACAATGAAATCTACAGTCAATTCTTGATTTTCCAGTCATGTGACACTTCTGGCTAGGGCACAGGAAAGAGTTTGAAAATGCTCATCACTGGCTGATGAATACTGACTGTCCGCTTTTGGGATAGGTCAGGTCTTGGGAGTGAATTCCCTATTTGGGTGGAGCAGGAGAATGGGAAAGGGAGATTGAGAACCTGAGCTCTGACAGCTCTTCCCACTTACATCAAAGGCAGTTCTGCATTCTGGGCTCTTGCTTCTCACTCAGACAGTCTGCCAAGAGCAAGCACTCTCAGCTACAGGGGTGAAGGAGTCCAGGCTCACTGCTCAGCCTTTGCCATGTTTAATTTGATGATAAACAATCAAAATTTAACTGTTTTCAGGAAATAGAATTGACAAGAGTTGGTGACATTAGGAGTAAAAGAGAGCTAAAGATGAGTATGAAGAATTTCAAACCCATTTGAATGGGTATATTATAGTGACATTAATTTAAAGAACTTTGAAAATGGATCACTTTTTTTCTTTGTAGTTGAATCAGGGGAAGAAGGGGTGTATATAAAAATTTAAAATGCAAGGTGAACAGTATACACCAGGAAGCTGAAAATTTTGATTGGGAACTCAATAGAGCATTCTATCAGAATCATCATTTTATGGGTGATGGTTAGCCTTTTGAATGAAAAGTTTTCCCTTGAGAAATTGTTAGGAAAACTAAGGAAAACTCCTTGGTAGATATATTGATTACAGGTAGAAGAAAGATTTTTAAATTTTATTTTAAAGAGAATAAAACCAAACCAAACAAAACAGAATAAAACTAATCAAAACAGAACAATGAAAGTGATATAGGACTTCAAAACAAGATAACAGGAAATCAACAATGGGCATCATAATGGCTTTTGTTTTCTTCAAAATAGCTGTGCATACCATCAGACATAATAAAAACAAACAAAACAGAAAAAAAACAAATCAAAATAAAAGAATGAAGCTGTTACAGAACTTCAAAACAAGACAATAGGAAAGCAACAATGGCTACCACAATACATTCTGTTATCTTCAAAATAGCTACCCATACCATCAATCACAGTAAAATCAAACAGAACAATCAAGACAGAATAAAATCAAACCTAACAAAACTATGAAAGCAATACAGAAATTCAAAACAAGATAATAGGAAATTAACATTGGTTACCACCTTCCCTTTTTAGATGTTTCCTCCCCTATCACTTTCATAATATCTAGTATACAGTTTGGGTCTCACTAACTCCTTCAGTTTTTTATGCCAGGAGATAACAAGTTCACTCATATGAGTTGGAACCATTTCACCCATGGGCATGATCTCAAGTTGTATCCATTTACCTACAAGAGTCTTGAGATTATCCTTATGTATAGCTAAGTAGCTTTCCATTGTATGAAAATACCATGTCTTTTTTGTCCATTCTGCATTTGATGGGCAAGCTATGCCCACTTTTTTTCTCGTTTCCTGTCACATGCAACATTGTTTTCTCTCCTTTGACTTTTGGTCTTTGAATTTCCTTTTGAGTTAAATGTGTTTCTTGTATACAGCATATTGATGGATCTTGTTTCTTGATCTACTCTCCCTGTGTTTCTTTTTATTGGTGAATTGAGGTCATCTACATTAATGGTTACAACTAGCATGCATTGGCTCATCTCTGCCATGCTATCCTCCTGTTGTTGGTCCCCTACTTTTGCCCTTCATTGAGTTGTCTGCCCTGTTTGGTGATCCCCCTCTGTTGCTATTTCTGGAATCATGGTCATCTTTATCTCTCTAAAATATCTGTCAGTGCTCTTTTTAGGATTGGTTTGGTGGTAATGAATTCCTTCAGTTCTTCTTTATCATGGAACTATCTTATTTTTTCATCAATTCTGAAAGATAGTTTTGCAGGGTACATCAATCTGGGTTGGAAGTTGTTTTCTTTCAAGATTTGAAACACTTGACTCCAAGCTCTTCTTGACATGATGGTTTGTGTTGAGAAGTCTGTCATGATTCTGATGGGTTTTCCTTTATAGATGGTCTGTTTCTTTTCTCTAACAGCCTTTAATATTCTGTTCTTGTGCTGAATTTCTGGGATCTTGATTATTATATATCTGGATATAGATTTATTTTGGCTGTGGCTAGGTGGAATGCTATATGCCTCGCTTATCTGCATGCCAGGTCCTTTTCTCATGTTTGGGAAGTTTCCCGGTATTTTTTCTGTAAATAGTCTTTTCATGTCATTTGTGTTGGCCTATGCCTTTTCACTGACACCTGTCACTCTTAAATTATTTTTCTTTGCATTGTCTTGCAGCTGTTGAATTATTATTTCCTGGTCCCTTGTCATTTTTTTTTGCTTTTTTTTAATTTTAAAGAAAATAGGACAAAACAAAACAGAAAAGAATGAAAAAAGCAAAAGAAAACAGTATAGAGTCAAACATAATATAGCATTTCAAAGGAGAACACTGCAAGCTATACAGGTTTTCAAAACATAACAACAGGAGATTAACAATGGTTACCCTAGTGTCTCTTGCTTTCTTCAAAATGTTTGTTCTTACATTTACAGACAATAAACTCAAACAAAACAAAGTAATATAAAACCAGATAAAAGAGAATAGCATTACAGGTCTTCAAGTTGGTTAACAGGAAATGAGCGATGGCTACTATAGTGTCTCATTTTTCAAAAGAGCTGTTCCTATTTTCTCGCTTATTGCTTTCAAATAGTAGGAAAGGGTCTTAAACCAATCAAATCCAAGAATAATAGCACCATTGGTTTTCAGAACCATTTCTCCATATTTATCAGGAATTTTGTATCTTACTGAGTCTTTCAGTTTCTTACACTAGGGAAACAATGCGGTGTTTACACATGTGTGTTTGGTTTATTTCACTTATGAGTATGGTCTCAAGTCGCATCCATTTACCTATAAAAGCCTCCATGTGATCATTTTTTATAGCTGAATAATACTCCATTGTATAAAAGTACCACATCTTCTTTAACCATTTCTCGATCGATGGGCATTTGGGTTGTTTCCAAGATTTGGCTATTACAAATTGTGCTGCAATAAACATAGGTGCACATACATCACTGTGGTAAGATGATTTCACTTCTTCTGGGAATATGCCCAGAAGCGGAATAGCTGGGTCAAATGGGACTTCCAGTCCTAGCTTTTTGAGAAACCTCCAGATTGACCTCCAGAGTGGTTGCACCAGTCTGCACTCCCACCAACAGTGGAGAAGGGTTCTTTTTTCCCCACAGCCTCTCCAGCATTTATCGCTGGTGGTTTTCTTGATCCTGGCCATTCTTTCTGGAGTGAGATGAAATCTCAGAGTTGTTTTAATTTGCATTTCTCTAATGAGCAATGATGCTGAACATTTTTTCATGTATTTATTTGCCATTTGTATTTGCTCAGCTGAGAAGTGTGTTTTCATCTCAGATGCCCATTTCTGGATTGGGTCTTTGAATTTCGAAGGCCTGATATTTTTCAATTCTTTATATGTTCTAGATAGAAGACCTTTGTCTGAAGGGCAGTTGACTAAAATTTTTTCCCAATTTGTGGGTTTTCTTTTCACTCTGTTGGAGATTTCTTTTGACGTGCAAAAACTTTTTAACAAGACAAGATCCCAGTTGTTGATTCTGGGAAGGGTTTCCCGTGCACTTTGACTTTTGTTCATGAATTCTCCAC
>RJWT010021520.1:0-17538 GCA_004365215.1 Cuniculus paca | reverse complement strand
TGGTCTTCAATATCAGCAGGATGCTGGTTGGGGACCTACTTGAAAGCAAAATGAAACAATAAAAGAGTGTGAAAGTACTTTGTAAACTGTCAAGTGTTATATACATAAAAATTGCTTTTGTGATAAGTCAAACAAAATAAGCACTAAATCTAGGCTGAACAAAATTCTGCATGTTTTCTCTAATACAAAATGAGCTTTTAGAAACAAACTTTTTTTGAAATTTTTATTAATACATGTTTGTAGTACATAAGGATTACATTCATCTCGAGCAGTTGATGGATATACAGAGCACATCTTAATTTTTTTACAGCTTCTTCTCTCTTCCCTTCCTACTCGCTCAATCTCTGGGTCCCTTTCTCATTTGTAAAAGTTCAATGTCCTGAAAAATAGAGATTTTTTACATTACCTTCATCTGGGTAATTTTCCTTGCATGAAAAACACCTGGGTCTTCAAATTTGCCTTCATCTTAGGGGTGTTCAATATACAAATGATGTTTATTGTATTACTGCTTGGATTTATTCTGACAGATGAGAAGGGTGATGTATTGAGCCACGATCATGGGCCCAGCTTGTGTTCTATGGTACTTCTCCATCCTACTATGATGAATTTGAATAGAATCAGTTGAAGAACTCTGCTCTGGAAACCATGGGACAAATGAGTCACCTGTGTGAATAGCTGGCCAGAGCCCAAGTTATTTTACACCAATGATCAGTTAATGTGGTCTTTGTTCCTTCCTTTCATTTCTTTGGCACTTTAAAACAACACACACACACACCCATAAAATAGAGGTAGAATGTTCTAAATAGAATTTAATTCAGTTTCATAATCTCTTTGCAACCTGTCACAGTGCTTGGACAAAACTACAAATAAGATACATTCATTGTCTCCCCAAAAGTCTGTAGAGAGGCACAGAGAAGAGGAGAAAACAATACATTAAATACAATGGGAACATCATGGGAAAGAGTGCTCAATATTGACTTTGGTAAGGAGCAAAGTTCTGAAATTGTTCATGTAAGGCAAATAACATTTGACTTGAGCCTGGAAAAGGTCAAATAGTGAGAGGCACAGAGGACAATCATTTATCTCTGAAGAATACTCATCCCTCTAATCTCCTCCTTTTCTTATGGGAACAGAAGGGATTCTTGAAGATGATTCTCAGCTTTACTGAATTCTAGAAGAGGCAAGTTATATTAATGCACGATATTAAAGTATTACCCTCAGACACCCTAGTAACAAATTTTAGGTTTCTCTTGCTCCATTATATTTTGAAGAAAAGCAAATATATCGTGGTGAAAAGCATGGCATTTAGCATCAGATAAATTTGACTTCAAGTCTCAGCTTTGCTACTTGAGCATGTTATTTAACCTTTATAAACTTCAGTTTCTTTTTCATTAACATAAGGATTATAATGGTATTTAATTCATTGGAATTTTGTTAGGATGAAATGGCATGGTGCATGAAAGGGGCTTAATCTAATGCCTTGCTCTCAGCAAACACCTAATAACCATAAGTTATTGTCATTACGAGTACACTACATTTCTCCACGACTACATTTCTCATCCACATATCCTCCATTGCTCAAGAAAATACAAATTATCTGCAGAAGGTAAATATTTAATTTTAAAATATGGATTTGGTTTAAGAATGTCAATAAGAGCAAAAGGTAATTTAACTCTATCTGACGGCTCCATGAGTGAAATATTGCTGTAAGCTTAAATTTTGTGCACAGTGCCTCCCCGACGGCCACAAAGAAAACCCAACGTGCCTGCTACTTGTTCCCAGCAGCAGGATTGCAGTTTGTGCTGATTTACTGGGCCCCACATAGCACAGGCCATCTGGGATTATTGAGGAAATCATCAGACTTGGAAGGTTCCCTTTTTAGACTTAAACAGTGTATGTTAAGAGCTTGAATTCTCCAGCAGAAATGCGGCTCACTATATTGCTATGCTATTAACTATCAACTTTCATTTTGACATAGAAATTCTGCTCTCTTGGCTGCCCCACTGATCTGGTCAGAACATACTGTGTGTGATGGAAAAAGGGAAAAGATGGAAATTTAGACTTACAGGGGAGGACAACCCCCATTTCTGCATGCAAATACATTCCTTTTACCAAACACGGTTGTTCCAATTTAACCCAATGTTCTAACTTGAAATACCATATGTAATTAGGTATATAATGGTCCTTTTATTATTAATATGACTTTTTTCTATTTCAAAGGTTTTTTTGAAATTTCTTTTTAATCTGCTACTCCAACTTATTTTCCTTTTTCTTTCATTAGTACTTTTCTTATTTTAATTGTGTTTTGGGGGCTGATGAAGTAATGAGGGAGGGTAACATTTTAAAGGATATTGCACTAAGATTTCAGCTTAACTTTAATAAGAAATGAGCAAGGAGGTTCATTTTAGAGCTCACATATGCATTATTTCCAAAAGGTGAAAACGAAATGACAGGCAGTGAATTGTGCTACATAGGTAACAAGGATAGAGAAAAGCGAAATGATACACTTGCTGTCTCGCTAGGATGGTAATCACTGATGAAACTTACGGTTTCCAGTTCCTTTCTGTGAAAACACACTGGAGCTTGGCCCTGGTCCTAATGTTAATGGCGTTGCCCACTATTTTCTCAATGGCAGGATTTGCTGAAGACTAATGTGACAATGTGTTAACCACGCCTGCCAACCCTCTTCCAGAAAAACAACAATTAAATGTGGTGAATAATATCAGATTGAAATCAAGGCAAATAATATTTCTGTATTGCATTATATTCCATTAAATTAATAGTATTTGTATATTTGAATAGAGCTGCATTGCCTTACAATGTTCTCTCTTTTGCAACAGTAATTTTTGTTTCCTTTTTTGATTTCTTTATAGGCCAGGGGATCTTGCATAGTTTCAACTGTTTATATTGGTCTTAGATTGTCTTCTCTTCTCTCTCTCAAAACTGTTTAATAACAACATCATGGGATGAACCACTGATCATTCTGTAGGTCTTTGTTTAACCCCCCCCCACAACATACTAATGCTTAAATACAGATGAATATTCCAGAGCCATCCTATCTCCTGTTTTAAAAGTAAAGTGTTTTTATTTCCCACAGGCCAGATTACCACCACATTTTTAAACAATTCTCTCTCTTAAAATTTGAAGAACTCTGATGCTGAAAGGATACTAAAGCTATAAGAGAAACTCTACGTGACTTTCCAGGTTACTTTGTGTTACACACAGTAAGCAAAGTGTCCTACATTTCTCTATCAATCTCTACTAACTGCCCCATTTCTTAATATTATTCACTTGTCTGACCCCTGTTTTTAAAATTCATCTAGTAGATCATTGTAAGAACTTTCTAAACAAAACAAATGGGATCTGATCAAAACCCTAATTTTGAGTTGTTTAGAAAAGAATTTGCTTCATCTTCTGCATTAATCCACTGATGTTCACGTTTGTGATTGGTGTGCTATTACAGATCTCCCATCCGCACAGTTTCAATAAAGCAGTACCAGCACAGGTCTACTGCCCATTTGAAATCACTAATAACCAGCATGTAAGGACATCCACTAACCTTTTAAAAGATTATTCCTAAGTTCACTAGCATTAGTTTTATTATATAACATCATTGGTACCATAAGGAGTTGCTTGGAAGATGTTAAAATCATAAGGTTTTGAAAATTCAAGAATATTGTTCTGGGTGGGTCCAGCTATAGACGAGGCAATTTTTAACAAGGTTACCCTTAAGGAATGTCAAACTCATCCTTTCTCTAAGACTCAGTTGCTTTTTTTTTTCCCTATTACATAAAGAGGACTGGGGAAAACAGCTGTTGATCCTTGGATGTACGGCCAGTAATCTCATTTTTATAACTGTATTTTTATAGAAAAGGTAAGCAATGTTGCTTTCCATGAGCAACTAATGGTAAAAACTCCTTTTTAGGGCCTATAGTCTCCTTTCTATATATATATATACTTTAATAGTCCATCTGCTTCTTCATGACTGTCCTACTATAGCCCCCATTATTTGTCACCATATTGCCTGCAAAATACCTTCCATAAATGCTCCCATAGGATCTTATAAATCAAATTGGATTTCAATGAAGAAGAGATCTTTGAGATATCTTCAGTTCCTTCTGATGGGTAGGTAGGAATATAAGGTAAATATATACAGACATGCAAAAAACATTTTCATTTCCATAATTTCTACTGATTGAGTACCTAAGAAACTCCTGTTATCTAATAATTCCCAAGGATAGCTCTAATATTTCAAGTAAAATTTCCAATATCTGCTTCCAAGAGGTAAGGTCAGTATGCTTTAGTATCAAATATTCCTGTTGACCAAGTTCTTTTACCTAATGTGCTCTGTCCCTGCATGTGTAGGTTAATTTTCTCTCATTGCTGAGACAAAATACCTGACACCTAAAGTTAAGGAAGGAAATGTTTATTTAGCTCACAGTTTGTGGAGGTTTCAGTCCATAACCAGCTGGCTCCAAGGCAAGGTGGCACATGGCAGAGGGCAACAGGTCATGGCCGCAGAAAACAGCACAAGCAACAAGAGCAAAAGGGGAGGAGCATGGAGAGAAGACTCTGTCCCTTATATTGTATGTAGGCTACACCTACTTGGGTGTAGCTCTCGCACACATAATCCCAGCATTGGATCATGAGTCATTCACCAACTCTAGATGCCCACCTCCATGACTGCATGAGGCTTTGGGGGAACATCCAGACTCAAATCATAACACTGCACATGTGTTTCATGTAATGTTGGATACATAAAGGATTAGCCAATCCTTTCACATAAAGTGTGCCACTAATCTCTTATTATTATGCAATTTCCATTTTAAAGTAACAGCCACTCCTAATTACACTTATATGTTTCTGAAGGAGACTGTATAAGGTGTTGATTATTGTTGCTCAAACAACTGTACATAATTCCTAGTAAGGGGTTTTCTGCTTTGTGCTTCAAATTCTGAAAGTCTTCTTTGATGTTTTACCTGATATTTCCATTCTAGTGGAAGAAACAAGCAAATTTCTGTGGCTGTGGCTTATTTTCTGCTCAACCTCCCAATATGTACAAATAATGTACACTACAAAGCAATACTTTAAAATTCTCCTCAAGCATCAGAATGTATATAATTTCTTCTTTAAGACTGGAGAATGAAACCAGGACCTGCACATTGAGTTAAATCCCCAGCCCTTCCTATTTTTTTTTTTCAATTTTGAGACAGGGTGTTGTTAAGTTACCAAATTGCCCATAGTATAGAACTTTCTACCCTCCTGCCTCAATCTCAGAGTGCTGGAATTGTAGGCATTAGCCACCACTCCTGGATGCATCTAATTTTTGTACCTTCCTCCCCTTCTCCCTCACATTTATAAAAGGAATTACAAATACCGTGTTATAATAAACTTAGTGGTCTTTGCAGTGCTTACTTCTTTAAGAAGGAATAAATGATAAAACTTGCTTCCCTTCATTGATAAGCACTGCAATATATTTTCTGCAGCCTTAGCTAATCTCGTGGGTTCTTTTCCAGAGCACAGTTACATCAAACAGAGAAACATCAAAGTGAGACCAGGAAGCATTCCAAAAAAGCTGGCTTTGTGTATGTTGCTCCGGCTCACTATGCACTTAATATATACCTTCAAAATGATGAGAAACTTCTATTAGGATTGAACAAATAAGAAAAAGTAAGAGAAAATTTTAATGTTATAGGGTAATAACATTTTTCAACAACTATGGTGCAAGGACCATTTCCATCAGACAAATAAGTTTTAAAAACTTATGTGATTACAGAAAATTCAAAGTCTTGGACATTCTCTCAGATCAAATGAATCCCAGTTTCTGAGAGTAGTCTCCTAAAATTGTATTTTGGCAAGCCTCTTAGATAAACCATAAACAAACCAATGTTAATTGTAAGTGTGGTCAGCGTATGATGCCATATTTATTGAAGAAGACTGGATATATCAATTATATTATTGCTAAAAGTTATTAATAAGCAATAACACTTCCAATAGTGTTAATTATGAATCAATAAAAGTTCACTGGCTAGAATTAAAGGAAAAGTTATTCTGCACAGTGCTTCTCAAACTTCACTGTGTATATAGATCATATAAAAATATTAAAATTAAGATATTGATTTATTTGTTCTTAAGTATGGCTTAAGACTCTGCACTTCTTCTTTTTCCCTTTTCTTCTAATTTGTTTTTTGATCAGCATATACTATTTGTACATATATTATGAGGTACAGTGTCTCAAAGTGCAGTGTATTTGATTCTTGTAGTGTTAGTGACTGTTATGGTAGTTAACATATCTTCACCTTAAACTTTTATCATTTCTTTGTGATGACTACATTTAATTTCTTATCTTTCAACCTTTTTTGAGATATAGTATATTATTGTTAATCTTATTCACCCTGCACCACAGAACACTAATTTATGCCTTCTATCAAATAATAACTTTGCATCTATTGATTGACCTCTTCCCTGCCACCCCTGAAGCCTCTGGTAATCACCACTCTGCTTTCAACTTCTATAATATCAACTTCTTAAGATTCTATATGCATGAGATTATATACTACTTGTCTTTCTGTGCTTGAATTACTTCACTGAACATAATGTCCTCCAGGTTCTTCCATGTTACCACAAATGATGGATTCCAAGTTTTTTTATGACCAAATAATATTCCATTGTGTATATAAACCACATTTTATTTATCCATTCATTTGTCAATGGCTTTTAGGTTGATACCATACTCAGGCTGTTGTCCATAGTGCTTAGTGCTGCAATAAACATGGGAGTACAGTTGGCTTTTTGACATGTTGATTTCATTTCCTTGGACAATAGCTGAATCATATAGTAGTTCTAGCTTTAGCTTTCTGAGGAATTTCCACACTGTTCTCCGTAATAGTTGCACCAATGAGAATCTGCACATCTAACGAGCTCCCAGAAGAGCCACTGGCCTAGGAATCAAAATTTGAGTAATAAGAATTAACACTTTAAAAATATACTCTGAAAACCTGCCAGTGAATAGCTGCTTCAACTCTATGTGTTACTGAGCAAAATCCAAAACTTTTAGCAGAGACCCAAAAAGTTATTGTTTAGTTTCAGACTCATGCAATATAAATACCTTTGGAACTGTTCCCTTAATCTACAGAGTATATGTTCTGTTTAACTTCCTACCTGCAGTGATCCTGGCTCAGAGAGCTATAAATATAAGCTGTTTTTCCTTCTGGAAGAAAAGGAAGCTGCTTGAAAAATGTCTATATTAAAAATGTCTATATCAACATTTTATGAAGAAAATAGAGCATGTGTGTGAAATAATCCAGAAATAATACAATTCCAGGAAGATAATCTGGAAATCAGAAATTGATGGCTTGACCAACATAACCTAAATTAGCTACTGAGGAGTTAAACTTACATGAGTGCTACAATGCTAAGAATTAGCACGAAGTTTAAGATATAATCTTCAAGAAGCTTCATAAATGAAGTATACATTCATCCATTTTACTGATTTTGAAATAATGTTTTTCCAAGATCACATAAATCAGCCTTGATGAATGTTAGGCACATATGCTGTGGCGGGCTGTTTGCGTCATTGGCAACCTAAAAGGTTTGCCACCACTGATGTAGATGTTAATGGCAAAATCAGGACCCTCATAGTCTCTCTCTCAAGCCTTTAATTTTTATATCAACCACCGCCCCGAAATAGAAAAAAAAAACCTCAATATTTTCAAAGCTTCCTTTTAATAAGGTAAACAATCTTTATGGAAGTCATCACTGCCTCCCATTACCTGATGGGAGTGTGTAGGAAAACCTCACTGATTCCAATGAACAGTGGCCCACAGTTAATAATAGATACACAGCACACCCATGCTCTTAAATTCTCACAGCACAAAAGGGAGGTGATTAGGGAACAGAAACATTTTGTGGGGGAGGTGAGTAGACAAGATAGGGGGCACGGTAATAAACAAAAATTTGAGAAACATCATAGAGATTGAAGTTCAAGCTTGGAAAAAAGAGGCCTTCTTTCAGCATCTTCACAGAAAGTAGAGAAGACCACAGGTTCTAGCATATGGGAGTTGTCCATCACTGGTCAAGGAAAAAGCACTCACAGGGTGGTAGATGATTCCATATTTAGCCATGATACCCATTCATATAGCTGAAAAGGCAAATGTGGAACTCTGCCTTTAACAAGCTACTTATTCAGAGAGAAAAAACTATAAGGAAGGAAAGGAGGAAGGCAAAGAATGAGAGCAAGGGAGGAGAAGCTAACAACATCCTTCCTTAATAGGCACTGCTTATCCACTACAATCAAAGCATTGTCTACAGTTCTCATTTGGAGCCTGGGAGAGCCAAGTACTTACTCAAAACAATACCATAAATCATCCTTTAACTCAGTACTTTGTGAGAAAATAAAGGGAATGGGTGAGCTGGTAGTAACTGATCCCACAGTGTAGAGTATATGCAGTTTTTGAAAGTTTTAGTGACATATGCACTGGGGTGGATGATCATGGATAGGAGAGTATGCAATCTCAGTTCTGAGATGTTTTTTGACAGAGAACTCTTCCATATGAAAGAGAGACTTAGCCACATTCATGTGGTCCTCTCACAGTACTCATACTTTAAAAGAGAGACTAGTCCAGGATGTCATCTGTTCCTTAGCTTACTCTCCCAATAAGGATATTTCTAAAATCCCACCACAGCAATAAAACATTTTCTGAGTCAAGGAGGATGGTCTGGTGAGGGAAATTTGCAAGTCAAACACAGTTATTTTCTTCATAAACCACAAAGCTAGGCTGCCATGCTGTCCTAGGATTCACCTGCAGGAGTGCACCCCACAGGGTAGAGAGCAGCTCTCAGCAGAATATGCAGACTGATCACACTGCTCCGGGGGAACAGACGCATGGGCAAAGCAATGCTTCTCTGGCAAAGGGGAAATGACTTCAGAAATGGCACTGGCACAGCATTATTTGGCAGGTGCAGTGGAAAATGGTACGCACGGTAATGGTAGCAGCATCGGCCACGCCCTTTGAAAGAGATTCGAAGGCAACTAACATCACCTGGAAAAGGTAGAGCTGACAAGACAGAAATGGAAGAATATGTAACATGAGAACCAGGTCTGTGAGACCAACGAATGAGGCAACTTCTGAGACTTCCACAAGACAAATGGGGAGACTCAGTGGGAAGCTGGAGGTGCTGTCATGAAACAGGGCTGAAAATAGATATCTATACTATAAATGTGATGTTATTTTTTTTTCACCCCTGTTGTTAAACTGCTCAAGTCATGGGCAAAGTGAGTCATACATCATTAAAAAGATACAAGTAATATAGAATGTATTTCAGATGTAAATTTCTCATCTCTTCTCTGGGGTTGCAATCACGAGCTAGGGTAAAATGTCTCACTATCTATCTCTGGTCTCCATCTTCTTTCAACACCCAGCTTTTTACAACCTGTTCAAACTCTTCTGTTTCCCTTATTTTCTAGGTTCCATTCCTTTTGCAATGGACCTACAACTTCTCGTTTGCAAAAGAGGTGAAAGAAAAAACAACAGAAGCGTTGGTGATATTTCTTCTCTCCCATTCCACCCTCCCACCTTTGAAAAGTAGGTCACATCTTATTCTGGTTTTGCCATTATTTACATTCGCTTTGCTGACTGAGATTAGAAAAGAGGAGGAATAAAGTAGAGACTGAGAACCACTAAGTACCTTGCCTTTCCTGTGAATAAATAGGGGAGGAGAACAGAAAAATAAGAAAAAATGAGTGAGGGGAACAGAAAGAAAAAGAGCCCGGGGATTTAGCTCCTTGGTGTAAGTGCCTGCCTGGCAAGCACGAGGTTGTGAGTTCGATTCCCAGTGCAGCAAAAGAAAGAAAGAAAGAAAGAAAGAAAGAAAGAAAGAAAGAAAGAAAGGAAGAAAAAGAGATCATTAGAGATATTCAGAAGCTGCTGTGAGGAGTTTGTCTTTAAGAGAAAGATATTTCAAAAGAATTTGGAGGAGGTCTTATTATGTAGAAGAAAATGTTCTTTCTGCTCTCATTTTAAGAAAGCTTATTTTGTTTCCTTGATATTTTGAAGGTGTATTTTTGTTTCCTTTGTATTCATCATCACACTGAGTCTGTTAGCAAGGCATCTTTTTTGATGCTAGAGAGAAAATGATGAACAAAGCAGATGAAGTCTCAGTTCTTATGTAATTTGAATCTTAGTAGAGGATACAGATAATACAGAAGTAAAAATAAATGCACAATAGAGCATGGAGCTGGCATAATGATAGACATATACATCGAGGAAACAGAACCAGGTGCCCAGAAATAGACTCGTATGCACACTCCAAATAGGTTTCAATAAAGGTGCCAAAGAACTCAATGGGTAAAGGAACAATGTTTTCAAAAATAATGCAAGAAAAACTTAATATTCATGGAAAAGCATGCATCTTGACATTTCTGGAGTGATGAAAACACTCCACCTTTTGCTTGAAGGTGTAGTCAGTCAGACGTAGCTGTCCAATCTCATGAAGCTGTACACGTCTTGTAAAATGTGAATTTGATTTTATGTAAATTACATTTCAATAAAATTGATGTACATAAACACCCAGATCATTTTAGGCAGTATTATAGCTATGAGGGAATTAAACAAGATCACAGAACAGAGAATGAAAGTAGTGGTAATGAAATTGGCTTTAGACAATGTTATGGCTTGTATCTAGATGTCCCCCCAAAACCTCATGAGGTTATAGGTGGGGCTTTTCTGATGTGGCTGGATGTAGTGTGTGATGATGCTATGATGCTGAGATTGCTTCCTGGTGCAGTGCTAGGATTAAGGATGACCCGTCTTGAATAGAATATAAGGGACAGAAAAAGAACTGTTGTTGGCACCTGTCACTAGCTACTTCTTTGCCACTTTGCTGCCTTCTACCTGCCATGAACTGTTTCTCCTCCATGATGCCCTTCTACTATGCCACCTTGCCCCAGAGCCAACTATAAACTGAAACCTCTTCAAACTGTGAGCTAAATAAACCTTTCCTTATTTAACTTCAGGGTCAGGTATTTTGTCTCAGCAATGAGAAAAGGTAACAAAGATAGATGACAGAGTCAAGAAAGACCTTGAGTCAGAACCTTAGTGGAAACAATCAGACAGCTAGGTCAAAGCATTAGTCAGCTTTCCCATTACTGAGACAAAATGTTTGGTATATACAGTTTAAGAAGGAAATGGTTTATCTGACTAAGGTTTCAGAGATTTCAGTCCATGGTCAGTGGGTTGCATTATGTGGGTCTGAGACAAAGTAGAAGAAATAAATCAGACATGACCATCATATTTATTTCTTGATCTCTTGGGATTGCAATGGTACTGTGTGTAGAAACAAAGAAGACTTGGAGAAGAATGGTCAGAAAGAGTGTAAATTAAGCAGATATGTAGACATATGGGTTGAAATTTCAGAGAATTTGGGACTGGATGTATCAATGTGAGTGTCACAATCACACAGAGGGCATGTGAAACTGTGAGACTCAAAGAATCCCTTACACAGAAGTGAAGAAGACTAACACCAAGGCAGAATAATGAGTCCCCTGAAATTTTTATGCCTAATATAGAACCTATAAATATGGTAGCTAACATGACAAAGGGAGACTAGAAGTTGGAATTAAATTAAAAATTTTGAAATGGGGAGATTTTCTTTGATTGTCCAGGCAGCCCAATCTGATCACA
Source organism: Cuniculus paca (assembly GCA_004365215.1). Classification (NCBI taxonomy): domain Eukaryota; kingdom Metazoa; phylum Chordata; class Mammalia; order Rodentia; family Cuniculidae; genus Cuniculus; species Cuniculus paca. Next base: position 5,857 of record RJWT010021520.1, on the reverse strand, counting down.
TGAGGCCTGCATATTGGAAAACCTGTCGTGGCTGTGGTTTGAAGATGTGACTGAAAACGGAGGTCCAAAGAGAGAGAAATTCAGTGTTGCTGGCTCTGAATATCTTCAAAGGGAAAAAAGCAATTTTCTAGAAGCTGGAAAATACAAAAAAATTTTTTTAGAGTCTTCATAAAGAAGACTCACAGCCTTAATGATCCCTTGATATTGACCTGTGTCAGACTTCTGATCTCCAGAATTATAAAATGTTAAAGTTATGCTATCTTAAACTACGAATCCTGCTGCCATTTTTATGGCAGCAATAACAAACACTAGGACAGTGAAGGATTCAGCTCTGGGACTTTTCAACATTTAGAGGCCAACGAAAGGAAAGGTCAGCTAAGAAACCTGAAATGACCAACTAATATGAGAGCAGGAAACATGGAGGAGTGCAGCATCTTAAAAATCAAGAAAAGAAGAAAGCGAATAACCATGCCTTACGGTCCTAAGAGACGAATAAAGTGAGGGCAGAAACGTGGCCCTCTTGAGCCACTTGGCAACATGGGAGTCATTAGTGGCGCTAATCATTAGTTTCCATTTAAGGAAGGAAAAACCTTTACTTGAGCAAGTAGCACTGTGTGAGAAGTGAAAATCGGCAGGGTGATGACCACCAACTCTCAACATGCTCGTTTGTGAAGGTGCACAGAGAAGTGGGATCAGTATTTATAGCTAGGACAACAGATAGATGGCAAACTCTGGATACAGAAGCAGCAGATGGAGAGATGGTGACTCTCATTGTGGACATGTTTCATGAAGGTGTCTGAGGGTGCATACGGCCAGTTCAGGACTCATCATGGGCCCAGAGAGATTTTTGGAACCACAGAAATGTAACTTTTAGTTTAAGCCTTGGTTGAGCAGATAAGGTCAGTAAAATAGACTCAGAAATAAAGAGTAGCAAAAGCAGTATTGTAAATAAACACAGTATTAATCTGGATAAAAATTTATGATATAGAGAGAAGCAAAGGCTTTTGTTTTCTTGATTACCCAAGTGGGCCCAATCTAGTCGCATGAGTCTCTCTCTAGATGTTATTTTAGAAGCACACTTTAGGGATATGAGATTAAGAGCGTGCAATACATCACAAACCTGGTGCTGAGGAAAGATGGAACAGTTCAAACTATCAGTAAAGCTGCTGGAAGCCTTATTGTGCCAAAGACAGAACACGGAAACGTTCCTGACATGCTCTGCTGATGTGCTCATTGCTCAGAGGGTGATAAAATCAGCAAGAGGAGGAAATGCCATTGGCATCTAATTCAGTGGAACAACAGGAACTGATGAAAGTAGTAGAAATGATGAAAACCTGGGGAGAACACAATTATGTCATCTTTGGATTTGTAACCATTTAAGAAGATAATCTTGTGTCCTTATTAAAGATATGCTCCCAAAGCTCACCTTCCCCGGTTCAGAGTCTATGTGTGACCTTACCTGAATGCTCTTGGGCATAGTCAATCATTCTGTGACTCAGTTCCCTCTTCTAAAAGTAGGAATGACAATGGCCATGAGTCCTTTAGGTCATTCTGAGAATCAAATGTATTACTATTTGTAAAACGTTTTGGAGAGCGATTAGCACAATACAAATACTCAATAAATAAAAGCTAAAAACAATAATAATGATTATTACATAATTTGACATGTACTTTAGATTTCAGGAAAGCTATTTTTTAAAAAAGTTATAAATAAATTATCCAAAGGACAGAGAACAGATAATGGTTTTCATGAGTGACCCTTCCTTTCACTGAATGTCAGAGTATATTCACTTATGACACCTCCAGTTCCTCTGTCCCTGGGATCAATATTGGTGCAGTCATTTGAAATAGTTAAAAAAAAAAAAAAGCAAAATCCAGGTGATTTAAAATCATGTCCTTGGGAAGGATCAGAGGTCAAAAGGAGGCAATCCAGCTACATCAATGTATTTAAGATGTGGCCAGGGAAGAGGCAGGGAAAAATCTAAACAATGAAACCAGTAGACTTGAGCAGAAAAGGCTAAAACAAGATGAGGAAGAAAGATAAAGGGACTGTAATAACTGAAGACCTTGTGTTTTGTGTTTCCACAACCTAATTTATATGGTGAGCCACGTGGTACAAGGATCATATAGAGGCCAGGGATTCAGCTCAGCGGTGTAAGCGCCTACCTGGCAAGTTGAAAGTCATGAGTTCAATCTCCAGTACCAAAAAAAAAAAAAGAAGATTATATAGATCTGGATGTTCAATGAAATTCTTACCATGAGTTCTTACTGATTCTTACTTAGTCTTACAAAAGCTCTAGGTTGGAACAGAAGTCACTGCTGGCAAACATACAAAATGTTTGTCTGTCTATGCATCACATGTATATATATATATATATATATATATATATATATATGCACACATGCCTATAATATTCATATATATATATGTGCATGTACACTTTGTTTCACACACATATATCAAGATACAAGATAAAGTTAATGACAAGATGTAAGACTTAGAGTTATGAAAGATACTTCTTCAAGAAGTTGAAATCTGAATGACAATTAGGGAAGGGGTAGAGTAGTTACTAAGTAATAAATGAAAACTGGAGGTCTCAGACTAAATTCAGCATGCAAAATTGTCTTCTTTGTTATTTATGTAGACTGTTGAACTGAATACAACCTTTTACCAGGTACTTAAATTAAAATTCCAAAGAGATGTGCCCTCCCCTACACACTTGTATTCAGATCTGGAAATCAGAGGATTTTCCTACAGTACACCATCCATCCTGCATGGTGATCAGCTGGAGGTGGATGAGTAATGGGTGCCCTCTCTGTCAGAGGTGTCCGGGCTGTCCAATTTTTCATCTTTTAATAGTTGAGCCACACAGCTGGTAGTTGAATTTTTGAGCCATACTCAAGTATCGAAGTTGGGAAAAGAACGTAAGACACAAAGCAGCTGACACAAAAGGAGAGGAAAAGAGAGAAAAGCAGTTGATAACTCTGGCCTGCATCTACAGACCAATGGATGCATGATGACCACAGATGCCAAAACTGTTGAACACTCTTTCAAGGGCTTACATCTTAAAGGAACAAAGAAAAAAGATTCATGGGGGGAATAACTGACATAAAACTAAAGACTGAATGAGAAGACTAGTTTGGATATCTAAGAAACTGGTGAGTATTCAGAAGTGAGCTCAAGTTTGCAAATTTTCTGAAGATAAAATAGTGGACTTTTCAATTTTTATTCAGTTCAGAGCAATGAGATGAAGGAAGGCAGTCTACTGGTAACAGATGGTGCAATGCTAACAGATGACAAAAAGAAAACAAGACTAATCAACTCCTATTTGGTTTCCATCTTCTTCAACCAGGAGAATGATCTCCAACATGGCAAAAAGAGAGCAAACATGGTTAGGAGGAAATTGAAAACCAAAAGGCGAGGAGAGAGGGTGAAAATGTAAAATCATTTTAATTCTCCAGCCTCAGAAAAATTACTTCTCAGGGGAGCAAAGAGTTAGAGATTCAATTATAAAACTACCACAGTCTTTGTGGTTGCATAAAGAATAGAAAAAATTGGAAACAGAAAAGGCAGTATCTTCTTTCTGTTCTATTATTTATATTTTGGTTTCCCTTCATTAAAACAACATATTTTGGAAGCAGGAAATTTAGACCACACAGAAAGGTACAAAAAAGTAGAAATCACCTATAATTTGACCTGCCAAAGTCAATGGGTCACTACTTTGATATGTTTTCTTTCAGAAATTTTTTAAAATTTTACTTTAAAGAGGATAAAAAAGGAAAATAGAACAGAATAAAACCAATCAAAACAAACCAGTGTAAGTGATACAGGACTTCAAAACATTACAAAATCAACAATAGTTACCATAATGCCTCTTGTTGTCTTCAAAATAGCTGCAGATACCTTCAGACATAGTAAAAATCAAACAGAACAGAGCAGAATAGAACCAATAAAAACAAAATAATGAATGCAATAAAGGACTTCTAAACAAGACAATAGTTAATCCAAAATGGCTACCATTATATATCTTGCTATCTTTGAAATAGCTGCTCATGCCATTGGGTATAAAAAAATCAAACAAAACAAAACAAAACAAAACAAAACAAAACAAAACAAAACCCAACCCAACAAAACAATGAAAATGATACAGGACTTTAAAACAAGACAACAGGAAATTAGCAATGGCTACCACCTTCAGAAGGAGATCCCCTCCCAGATGCCACACTGCATACCATTATCCTCTGAATAGATGATCAGACCACTGACCCTAGACCAGCAAGGTCAGTGAAATACCAAAACACCACAAGCATCAAATTGCATTTCACCTCAATAGCTATCATTGCAGCCTGTATTTCTCTGGTTTGCCAGCCCGTGTGCTGGAAGGGGTTGGGGTTTGGCTATCACTCCACTGGCGGCGGCCCGCACATGGCACTGATTTGCAGGGAGGGCTTGCTTCTTGCTGAATCCTTGTTCTCTCCCCCTGACAGTCTGCAAATGGCTATGACTCACAAGGGAAGGCTGGGGTCTGGCTCTCTTCCTGAAATTTTACATGTATTTTTATATGTATTTTTACATAGTTGTAATAACATGGACTACAAAATTATTTATGTCTTTACAGATGTCAGCAGTTTTTCACAAATTTTTTAGTGTGATCTGTCTTTAAAAACACCTCCATAATGATTACATAATATCATATCCCATATATGAAATATGATTTCTATAGCCCTTGTCTCCAGTAGTATTTCGTTTCCAATTTTGCACTGTTAAAAATAAAAGTAGATGAACCTCATTATACATAAACACTTGTTACTTTATTGATTTTTATTTTTAACATTATTTTCTTCACTACAATTTGAAGTAAAATGACTTTTTAGACATTATTTAACTTTTCAGAATTTGGTTCAATGTATACACAAATTAAAATTCTTTAGAGGGAACTCTTCAAAGGATTAGTGCCACAGTTACTCAAGATTTTGCAACTTCAGATTGAAGATGATATATTATTATTATTTTGATTTACATCCCTTGGAATCTCAATGAGGTAGAAGAATTCTGATATGCTTATTGTAGGAAGCTATAGCTGTTTTGATAAACATCTTTGTATAATTCTGGAAATTTTTATTTTCTGTTTTAAGATAGAAACAATCATCAATGTATAATGAGAATTCAATATTGATTAGTGATTTTTGATTTATGTATTTTATCTGATATCAACAATTAGTTTTGTATTTTTCATTCATTGAATAGTAACATGATACTATAGTTGTTTCATCCAGTAAAATTCTTTTAAATCTCAGTTTTTTTATATTAGCAGATTACTCTTTAAGGTTTTTTAAAGAGACTGTTCTAAAAGAATGCCTAAGTCTCATGTTTAATACAATTTTTCATACCAGAGAAAATTTTTCTGTTGTCTTTCAAGTGAAATAACCTCTTAGATGACGGTGTGAATCCTGAGTCCTATCACTTAACTTCAAAAATATAAAATACTAGACTTTTTCTATTATAAGTGCTTTACTTATGTTTAATTGCAAGAAAGAAAAAATAAATACTATACTTTCACACCCTCTAAGTACACAGTTTTCTCTTCCAAACTAGATGGGTCACAATTTTTTTTTCTAAAATTGCTATAGGCATTGTGGTTTATAATTTAGTACTATACAACAAACATCTGAGAACAGTGTAATGTTTGTCATTTCATATGCTGTTATTCTTTCCTCTGCCTAAGTATATATAAGTTCAACAATGTAAAGTGAGTCTTTACATATTTTTCCATTAGCAAGGGGGTCATTCTGAATCTGCAGGCTGAAGTTCATTTTATCCTATGGAAATATTCTTTCCCTTCCCTTCCCTTCCCTT
>RJWT010021519.1:0-17545 GCA_004365215.1 Cuniculus paca | reverse complement strand
AACCCCAAGTACAAACACACTCAGCCACCTTATCTTTGACCAAGGGGCCAAACATGTTCACTGGAAGAAAGATAGCCTCTTTAATAAGTGGTGCTGGAAAAACTGGCTTGCCATATGCTGAAAACTAAAACTAGACCCAAACCTATTACCATGCACTAAAGTCAAAATGGATCAAAGATCTAAATATTAAAACAGAAACACTACATCTGCTGGAAAACAAAGTAGGCAGAAATCTTGAAGACATAGGGGTAGGTGGAGAATTCATGAACAAAAGTCAGACTGCATGGGAAACACTTCCCAGAATCAACAATTGGGATCTTATCTTGTTAAAAAGTTTTTGCATGTCAAAAGAAATCTCCAACAGAGTGAAAAGAAAACCCACAAATTGGGAAAAAATCTTAGTCAACCGTCCTTCAATAAAGATCTTCTATCTAGAACATATAAAGAATTAAAAAATATCAAGCCCTTGAAATTCAAAGACCCAATCCAAAAATGGGCATCTGAGATGAAAACACACTTCTCAGCTGAAGAAATATGAATGGCAAATAAATACCTGAAAAAATGTCCAGCATCATTGGTCATTAGAGAAATGCAAATTAAAACAACTCTGAGATTTCATCTCACTTCAGAAAGAATGGCCAGGATCAAGAAAACCAGCAACAACAAATTCTGGAGAGGCTGTGGGGAAAAAGGAACCCTTCTCCACTGTTGGTGGGAGTGCAGACTGGTGCAACCACTGTGGAGGTCAGTCTGGAGGTTTCTCAAAAAGCTAGGATTGGAAGTCCCATTTGACCCAGCTATTCTGCTTCTGGGCATATTCCCAAAAGAAGAGAAATCATCATACCACAGTGATATATGTGCATCCATGTTTATAGCAGCACCATGTGTAATAGCCAAATCTTAGAAACAACACAAATATCCATCAATTGAGGAATGGATAAAAAAGATCGGTTATTTTTATACAGTGAAGTAGTAGTCATCTATAAAGAAGGATCACATTGAGGTGTTTGTAGGTAAATGGATGTGACTTGAGACCATACTCATAAGTGAAATAAACCAAACTCACATGTGTAAACACTGCATCATCTCCCAAGTGTAAGAAACTGAAAGACTCAGTAAGATACAAGATCTCCGGTAAATATGGGGAAAGGTTCTGAAGCCCAATGGTGCTTTTATTCTTTGATTTGATTGGTTTAAACCTGTTTTCTTCTATTTGTTTGCAATATGTGAGAAGATATGAACAGTCTTTTTTAAGAAAACAAAGGACATTAAAGTAGCCATTGTTGATTTCTTACTGTCTGATTTGAAGGCCTGTAATGCTTTCACTCTTGTTTTATCTGGTTTTATATTATTTCATTTTGTTTGAGTTTATTGTGTGTGAATGCATGAATAACCATTTTGAAGAAGTCAAGAGACACTAGGGTAGCCATTGTTAATCTCCTGTTGTTTGTTTTGAAGACCTGTATTGCTTGCAGTGTTCTGTTCTGCAATGCTATGTTTTGCTTGACTCTATTCTGTTTTGTTTTGTTTTGTTCTATTCTCTTTAAAATAAAATAAAATAAAAAAGGAAAGAAAAAAACTAATGCAGATATTAGATAGAATGATAACTGAGGCAAGTGTCTACTAGAGCTAAGTCTTTGCTCATAAAAATTCAGCATACTTATACCTTGATGAATGAAGCTTAGGAAGAGAGGTTATCAAAAGAACCTTCAGTAGAATTTTTTTCTTTTTATTTAAAAGTCACAAGTTTTCCGTCACTGGGGATACTTCTCACAGGTAACCAGCTCAGGTCTGGGAGGCAGCTACCAGCCCTGCCCTGGGCACACTCCAGCCACCATTGCAGATGTTTTCCATCAGTAGCCAGCATGGGCTGTGAAAAACAGTAGCCAGCCCTGCAACAATGCACCCAATGGCCATCATCGGATACCCATAGCTAGCACTGGCCAGGAGAACCAAACAGTCACACTTCAGAAAAATTGTAACCAATGTGGAAGTTCCAGGGACCTCACTACCCATTTGCCAGAACTGAGGAAAATGTCAAGAGAAAGAAGCAAAAAGCAGCCTCTGACCTCCAAATCATGCAGAGCAAGTGCAGGAGATGTAAACCATGGAAGAGATCAAAAGTCGCACACCTGAAGTTTCTGAAGTGATGGCAACTAAGTAAAGAAGCTACTTCATGTGGCCACAAAAGAAATTAGAACAGAAATACTATCACAGGTAAAAGATGAAATGAAAAACATAATAAAAGAATTGCTAAGCATCTCTAAAGAGGATATAGATTAAAAAAAATACAGGAACATAGGAAAATAAGGAAAACTTTGAATGAACAATATAAGAATGATTTAGAATGCATGAAACAGATTCAAAGAGATATCCAGGAAATTAAAAACTCTATTGAAAACTGGCAAAATCACTTGAAAGAAACTGAAAATAGACTATCATACCTCAAAGATAGGTTTATAGCTTGTGATCATGAAAGGAAAGATCTCTAAAAAATACCAAGGAATCAGGAAATAGCAATGCAACAGCTGCAAGACAATGCAAAGAAAAATAATTTAAGAATAATAGCTGTCAGTAAAAAAAGCAGGGTCAACACAAGTGACATCAAAAGTCTATTTACAAAAGTAATAGCAGAAAACTTCCCAAGCATGGGAAAAGGAAGTGATGTTCAAATAAGTGAGGCATAGAGAACTCCAGCTAGCCATAACCAAAGCAAATCTACACCCAGTCATATAATAATCAAGATTCCAAAAACTTAACACAAGAACAGAATATTAAAAGCTGTTAGAGAAAAGAAACAGATCACCTATAAAGGAAAACCCATCAGAACCATGGCAGACTTCTCAACACAAACCATCAAATTGAGAAGAGGCTGGAATGAAGTATTTCAAATCCAAAAAAAAAAAAAACTTCCACCCAGATTGATCCTGCAAAACTATCTTTCAAATTAATGGAGAAACAAGATACTTCCATGACAAAGAACAACTGAAAGAATTCATGACCACCAAACCAACCCTACAAAGAATATTGAAGCATATTCTAGAGAGAGATGAAAATGACTATGGTTCCAGGAACAGTGGCAGAGGGGAATCACCAAGCAGGGCAGACAATTGAATGGAGGGGGAAAGTAGGCAGCAATGGCAGGAACATAGCATGGCAGGCATGAGCTAGCACATACTGATGGCCTCAATTCACCAATTAAAAAAACACAGACAGAGTGGATCAGGAGACAGGATTCATCAATATGCTTTATACAAGAAATACATTTAATTCCAAAGAAAATTCATAGACTGAAAGTCAAAGGAGAGAGAACAATGCTGTATGTGACAGGGAACCAGAAAAAAGTAGGGGTAACTTGACCATCAACTGCAGAATGGAAAAGAAAGATAACGACATTTTTATACAATGGAAAGCCACTCAGTTATAAAGAAAGATAACCTCCAGACTCCTGTAGGTAAATGGATACAACTTGAGATCATGCTCACGGATGAAATGGTTCAGATTAATAAGGGTGAAGATCATGTTGTCTCCCTAGTATAAAAAACTAAATGAGTTATTGGAATCCAAAATGCACAAAAGATATTGTAGAAGTGAAAGAGGAGGAAATATCTAAACAAGGAAGGCAGTGGCCATTGTTAATCTATTAGCAAGTTTTAAAACCTCTTTATTGTTTTCATTGTTCTGTTTAGTTTGGTTTTATTCAGTTTTTTTATTTATTTTATTATATTTGATGGCATGGACTGCTATTTCAAAGATAACAAAATATATTATGGTAGCCAATATCGATTTTCTATAATCTTGAAGTCCTGTATTGCTTTCATTGGTTTGTTTTGATTGGTTTTATTCTGTTCTGTTTTGTTTGATTTTATTATGTCTGATGGTATGGACAGTTACTTTGAAGATAACAAGAGGCATTACGGTAGACATTATTGATTTCCTTTTATCTTGTTTTGAAGTCCTGTATCACATTCATTCAAAATTTTAAAAAAAATTTTTAATTAAAATAAATAAATGTTATTTCATGAAAAATATTAGAAGATATGAAAGATTTAATAAACCAGATGACAAGTAAGTGTAGTTGAAAATTTAAAACAACGTCTTCTACCAAATGTTCTGTAATAATTACTATATATAAAAATTTTTTGGTGTGAGACAATTTTTCATTTAGTAATGAATTGCTTGCATGGTACTTAACCTTGTAAAAATGGCCATTATTCTTAGCCTTAATTCAGGGTAATATTTATTCCAACATGGAGCTGTTGAATAGCAATGAATTCTACAGTCTTGACAAGCAATATGTAAAGACAAGTAAAATTCTAAGAGTTGTTTTATGTGACTATTCTAATTTATTTTTTTTCTACTACATCAAAGTCTCTATTCTCCATTTTATATAAAACACTTGCATTTGACAATATTATATAAGTATCAGTAGCTTAGAAAAAAAATCCACAAACACCCATTTCCTAGAATTGATAAGACAAAATTTTTAATTTTAATATTTAGAATGAATAAAACTTCACATTCAAAAGAATTTAGCTATGGAGCAGGTGGATAATTTCCAAGTCTACAGAAGAATAAGCACAAAAATCAGCATCAAGATGAGCTCACTTTCAAATTAATGCAAAATGTATTGTTTCAAGTTACTTTTTGGTTTTCAAAGAGATACTGTTAATTTTATGGTTTCTTTATTTTGCTTATATCATATTTATCAGTTTTATTTAATCAACAGGTCTTCTTTAGGTCACTTTGAATATCCAAAGTTTGACCTGATTTCTAACATATAACACATGGTAGAAAAAAATATTGTCAGTGGTCTGAACTAATTATACAGAAATCAGTATCAATCAACAAAGCAATTGTTTGCTCCCTGACATCTCTTTAGTATTTGACTCCTCTGATCACTAACTCTACCTTGATTTGTTGAAGTGAGGCATGAGATTCAGTAGGACAGAGGTAAATTAGCTTTTACTTTATAAGAAAGCAATTTCTAGATGTCTTATTCCCAAGTCAGCTCTTATCAAGTGGGAAATGTCAAACAACTACTCAAAACTTTACTATGAGGGGTGGAAAGACAAATCCACATAAAAAATATAGTGGAATATCCTGCCTATAATTCCTGAAAAGTTAAATTTTCTGTTGCTTACTTTATAATACTTTTTTCAAAGTTCATCTTTCTCTAACAGTGCCTTAATGAATTAGGTTCTTATATACAATTCATTATCTGAGAGTGTTGTCTCGGTTAATTCCTTTGTGGAAACAGCTGTTAATATCATTATAGTAGATACAAATATTTCAGTTAAGAAATAAATACAGTTTTTCAATTAGTGCAATAAAAACTAAGTGTGAGATAGATGGTATTCTGCATGTGAGTTTCCCAATTATGTGCAAAGAAGCAAGTAAGGCTCTGCTACATGGAACCAACTATGATCCTAGGAAGTCATGGAATATTTTAAAGATTTAAAGTTGTACATACATTGAAGAGATTGTAGTGGCAAGCTGACTTGCTCCTCATTTTAAAATGAGGAAATGGGAGCTCAGAAATTAAATATACAAATATTTAATAAATATATGATGTAAAAGGACCGCACGAACTGTGCTTAACTGCATTCAATATTTAAATAACATTGGACTGAGTCATTCAATATTTTATTTAACTTTCACAGGTATAAGAAGTATTTTCATTATATGTATTTGACCTATGAAGAAATTTAGGCATAAAGAGATTAAGTGATTACACAAATACTTGCTATTACATCTAGTATTATAAAGGCAGTCAAACCCAGATCTTTATGTTCTAAGCTGCTATTCTCTAACTACCTGGAGAGTTAAACTCTGGTATTTAAATGTATAGAATGTTAGTTCTCGAGGGGAGAGAATCTATTCTGCTATATTCAGTGCTAACTGTTTTTTAAATACCTAGAATAGGCTTACATTAGATATTTAATACACAATTATTGAATTGACATATGTATATAACATAGCATTAAGTATGTGATGATAATGTGTTTAATAATTTGCGGTTTCAACTGAGTAATAGGAAATTTTTTGGATAAAAAATCACAATGTTCAAGTCCTTATTAGAGTTTCTAAAAATAGTTTATGGCCAACACTACTGAATCTGACTTTGATTCAGCCAATTGTAGGCTGTATAACACAAATAACATGTCATTCTCTCAACAAGGCCTTTCTTGAGTGTTGTATGTACAGTAAGTCCTGATCTTTTTCAGTCTTAAGACCCTAGATTCCTTTATCTCTTTTACTAGCAATTATAATTATTTGGTAAATTATTCAATTTTATTTTAATGTTTATTCTGTTGCAAAATCCATAAAGGCTAGGATTATGTCTCTTTGATTCAAGGAGTAAAGAGTAAGGTAGGCAGTTTTTAAATAAATGAATGACCCGAAATGAATGACTATATGAAGTGTTTGGAAGTAACCTGGAAGTATTAAAAAAAAACTTCTATTTTTGTTAAAAAAATTATTTTCACTGTTCTTGGCTTCTATAAGGTAATCTATGACACATCTGACAAGAATCTCTTTCAGGTTCCGGGCTGACCACTCTAAAAAGTCTAGTCATGTGATTCAAGGTAAAGTTTTGGGTCTTGTGGTGTTAGATGATATGGAGGTTGAATTAAACCATCTGGATATTAATCAATCATGTCTTTGTAATAAAGTTGCAATGCAAATTCTGCACACTTGAACTTCAGGTGAGTTTTCCTGGTTGGCGATATTCTGTACATTGTCCCACACAGTCCTGGGAGGGTTAGCTTCCCCAGGGAGGCATTAATAGACTGCATTTGGAATCCTCCAGGATTTTTTCTTTGCCTCCCTTCTTTTACCTCTAGTCTTTCCATATAAAACACTGTATTGTGTAATTGTGGGTAGGCAAACTTTCGGTGAGATCTGTAAGTATATATTAAAAATTACTGGAGTGGAAAGTGGTTTTGGGAACACCTGCAAATCTGTGGTAACTGTCAGAAGAGAGAATGGTCTAATGGAAGAGATCCCCTCAACCTTCACAGTTTGACCAATTCTCAGTAGAAGACTTTAGAGGTTTTATTTCATGTTTATGGCATGATATGACCTCCTGAAAAATGTAGATTTTAACTCTGAGAGAATAATTTAATCTCATCAGTTAAATCTGTAATTCTGAATAACACTACAGAGCCTCCTAGAACATATACTCTCCTAATTGTAGAATATCTACATGCTGTATGATAGGAACTACAGTTAAATTATTTATTTTAGATGTGTGAACCACTCTAAGAACTGACACTTGATATTTAATGATCTTACTCACTTTCACATTGCTTTGTAATTTAGATAGTTTCTTTGAGGTCAGAGCAAAATTTCCATTTAGTCATTAATTTAGTCCATTTTAAACAATTGCAGTGTCATAGGTCAGTGAAATGTCATCCATTTTTCTCCTTTCTAGTAATACTTATATGTAGACTGTTTCAGAACACAATGAATGGTATTTTAAAATATTTCCCCAGACAAAATTCTAAACCTTACATAAAAATTCTAATTTTATTCAAAATCCTATGCATGTTATTTAATTTGTAGAACAAAAATAACAATAAGATAGTATTTGTATCAAGTGGTTTAATTAGATCCTTTATTAGAAAGTGATCTTCCACTGAGCTACATACCCAGCCCAGACTATTTCACTGAGCAGGTTCAAAATGTCAGTATTTTTAGAGGCTTGTAGGTAATTCCAGTGAATGGTACTATTATCCTAGATGGAATGTTTGTATGCCCCAAAATGTATGTGAAATCCTAATTCCCAATGTGACAGCTTTAGGAAACAGGGCCTTTGAAAGGTAATTTAGGTCCTGAAGAGAATTAGTGCCCTTACAAAATAGACCCCAGAAACCCCTCTGTAGCCCTCACCCTCATACAGGTAAGCACACAAGTTGTCAATTGGCAAAACAGAGGAGGGACTTCACTGTAACCTGAGATGCTAACACTGTGATCTTGGGCTTCAGTCTCCAGAACTTTGAGAAAAAAATTTCTGTTATTTATTATTCACCCAGTTTCTGGTATTTGTTCTAGCAGCTAGAATTGACTAATCACTAAAGCGTTTCAGCATCCTCATCTAAATTTTAACATTTTTCCATTAATTCTTCATCCAATGAGATACATTGTTGACTGAGTCCTCATTCTAAGTATATAAAAAATTATTTTCAAGATCACTAAGGAAAATGAACATTTAAAAGTATTATCTGGAAAAGGATTAAAAGTAAGTAAACTAGATCTAATCAGTAGTATTGTATGATATCTAGAAAAAAAAAACTACTGAAATGTAGCCTTAAAAAGGAGAAATCAAAGAATAAAAAATTGTTCAGTGTTTATTATTTTTAAGTGGCAGGATGACTTGCAGAAAAGCTGGTATAAATGAGAAATACATTATGTTCTGTAGGATTTTCTATGAATTGGCAGAAATACTCCTAAAATTTTCCATATACTTTATCTATTATTCTGCATTTATTAGAGTAATTTTATTTTAATTTGACTTGTTAGGAACTCTAACATTATTCAAGGTGTGTAAGACATCCATAACATTCTGTACATTGGTAATGTTTTATACAAACCATGAATTGGCTATGATGTCACCATGAGAAGTCCAGTACAGAACACTAACCTACCTTTCAAAACTTCTCGGAATCACATAAGGGCTAAGTAACTGAAATGTAATTCCATCTACAGTAAATAGTGTCTCAAAGTGTTTTCAGGTATATATAACATCTCTATAAGGGACACTTTATTCTTCTTATTTTCCAACTAGAAAAGCTGAGACCTACAGAAATGAAATGACTTGCCACTGCCAGAAAATAATTGGCCAGATAGGGTCTGCAATAGCTCACTTCTTGAACAGTGGTACAGCCTCAGGAGTACATTCCTGTTATCAATTATATACATATATATTGACACAACAACATTGCTTAAATGGATTTGCTCATTTTCATAGACATGAATAGCCTATAGCATTTTCACTAAACATCCCATACTTGTCAGTGGTTTAATCATTAGACTTCTAGTGAAATAATAAGTCAATGTACTAAATAACAAAGCATTTAAGAAAATTATTAAAATTCTTACTTAAAGTCTTACACTTTAAAAAATAGCCCCTCACTTTGAGTTAATTCACTTGGCTGAATACAAAGGGAAGTAAAACAACCATGACAACAATAAAATAAAACAAACAATCATATACACAATAAAAGTAAAACAAAAGTGATAGGGCATTTCTGAGGATTGCAGGGTGACAAGCCAAAGAGTTTAAACATAAATACAGCTGTGAGAAAATTCTAGAAAGATTTTTCAGAATTTTATTATACAGTATTTTATTCCAGTATTTCATTATATAGTAGAAGAGAAAACAATGTCACATAGTTGCAGCTTTACTTTCCTGTTAAAGGTTGGATATATGAAATATATATAATAGTCTACTAACAATCTTAAGTTAATTCAGGAATTTAATTAGAAATGCAAAGCTAGTGAGTTTCCCACACTATTTTATTTCCCTCCCAAACAATTTTGCTTGGCTTGCAGATTATATAACTGATTTTTTTGGAGTTATAATTTTATTGTTCATAAATACTTTATTCACATAACCTGTGTAGTTATTAATTACACTGAAAATGTAGGTGAATATTGGTTTTCCAAAATAGCAGTTAGTATTAGGGTTAGGAATTTAAGCACTGCATACTACAAACATGTACTAAAAACTTGAAAGAAAATAAAAGACTGCTCGATAGTGAGATTTGTAATTTCTATATTCTGCATCACGAATCATAGATAAAAACATACTGGACTCTTAAAGTTCAACAACAATTAAAGTTTAATAATCTTACACAGAATACTTGGTCTACCTCTGTTTTCAGATGACTTTTACTCAGACTTTTGAATATAGTAAGATATTCTTTTTAAAACTGTAGAAGAATAACCCTATCTTACTCATAAATGCAATTACTTAATTTTTCTTCCATTTAACCATTTTTTGCCTAAGATATGAAATTTTAAAATACCCCTGTAGATGTATAGTTAAAAGAGAATCAGAATGTTTTTCACAATTGCTTTGTTTTTCCTCTATAGTAATTAATACTTGATTTATCAGAACTTTTAAAAAATGTTCTACAAGAAATCTTTGGGAAATTTTGAGCTCTTGTTATGAACCTAAGAGTTAAAGCTTATATATTCTAGAATAAAAAAGAAGAAGAGAAAATATTTGTGTGCTATCTCTACATGCTATTCAAATAAAATGTACATAAAATTATGGCTCTCTTGCAAAGAGTTTTAAACTTAGAAGTAAAGAAACACACATTTAGTCTTAAAATTGACATTTGCTTAATTATGTAAATTTTTTGAACTTCAGCACAAATGTGGAAAATGAACATCATAATGTGCACCACATGGGATTGTTGAGAGGGATAAATAAATTCTGTACATTGTAAAGGGATTTTTATAGATAAACTGTTATCATGACAAACAACTCACTGTTAGGCCTAATCAGTGGAACACATTTTCACTAGCCTCATACTTACTCTACCGATGACCTTTCAGACTTTTTTTCTGGGGCATCTAGAATATCTTGTGTATCTTCCCTGAGACAAACTAGAATGATTTGCACTGTGTTCCTGAAACATCACTCTTTTTATCCTAAAACTCTTACCAAGTTGTCTGAGTTATTTTTCTCTCATTGCTGAGATAAAATACCCAACATCCAAAAATTAAGGAAGGAAAGGTTTATTTAGCTCACAGTTTGTGGAGGTTTCAGTCCATAATCAGTTGGCTCCAAGGCAGGGTGGCATGGCACAGGGGCAACACTTTCAGGTGACAGAAAAAGAGCAGAAACAGGACAGGGTAGGGGGTGACAAGCCTCTTTTCCTCCCTTATATTTTAAGCAGGCTACACCTCTCAAGTGGCTGTAGCACTCATACCATCATGGCGCCCTCCTCTTGCACAGACTGAGGATGTTACAAAGTAAGGACCCTAGCTCCCTACTGAATCACTTAGTTAAATCTTTGATCTTCTCAAATTGACACAATGAACAACATCCTAGAGAGGTATGGGCATTTCCTCTGCACCCTAGGATGTAGAGTCGTTGAGTTACTTAGTTAAGCTTCTAAACTTCTCAAGTTGACATAATGTATCTGTTATGGTTTGTGTTTAAAAGTCTCCTGATTTCTCATGCAGTCATGGAGGCTGCTGAATCTCGTGTTTGTGATTGGTTCATTGTCTAGCACTGGGATTGATGGTGTGAGTGCTGCACCTGCCCAGGGGCGGGTAGTCGGCATACAGTATAAGGGAGGGAAGAAGGTGTGCTTTTCTCTTTTTGCCCTTTTTTTGCTAGAGTTGCTTGTGGCTGCCATGAAGGTTGCCCCATAGCCATGCCACCCTGCCTTGTAACCAGCTGACTATGGACTGAAAAAAAAAAAAACAACTGTAGGCTAAATAAACCTGTCCTTTCTTCATTTTGGGCATCAAGTATTTTGTCTCAACAATGAGAAAATAGTAACTAAAACAGTATCAATCATAACACAAGTCAAGGAAAAATTCTGTGCAGACAGGGGCTGGAATTTCCAACTAAGAGTTATGTTAAGGGCACTGAGACTAGACAAGCATTACTAATGTTATCTGTAGGCACTTCCTTTCTGCCTGTATGCTAAGTCATCCATTCCATGAAATGCTGGTAGTACAAGGGAATAAAGAAAGTTAAGGATGGCACTGCTCTGTAGGTTAGCCTGTAAAACCCATCCCTGCAGTACAACATGGAGCTGAGTGATTCATCTAACTTGCTGCCAGCAAATCTACTGACTGATGCTGCTGTCAGATACTACCTATCATCTATTTTGCTAGGCAGTGCTGTTGACCTCTCATGGGATTTTGTCAGGAAGTGTTGTTGAACCCATGCATGCTTCTTGTGGACTCACTCTTGTTAGTGAGTTACAGTTAACTCTGTGATTCCCTGTGAGTGCCTTTTAGTTAACTTAATAAATCTTATGTCTCTCAAAAGCCATTCTTCAGTCTTTTGGAGACCTACTTTACTTCCTAGAACACTTGCACTATGGACGACACAGCTCGATATTGGAAATCTTACAATGTGACGGCGTAAAATTCTCCAGTTTGTCTCTGCTTTCTCTTTATATCTCTCTTTAGTACCCACTTGTAGCTTCCTAATTTTTTCTTGTTTTGCAGTGTTGGGGACTAACATACCTATAATGTTCTTTTATTTTTTTTTTTTATTTCAGAGTCTTACTAAATTGATTACTTCTCAGGGTTGGACAAAAACTCACTCTTCTAGTCTACTGTTTCAGCTTCCTAGAGGGCTAGGATTACAGGTGTGAGCCAATATTCCTAGTCTGAACTTGTATTTTTGGTTCTTTTTTTCTTTTTGTGCCAAGTTATTGAACCAAGGGCCTTCATATTAAGTTGCACCCCAGCTCAATTTTTCTGTTTTTTCTTTTATTTTATTTTGAGGTAACATCTTGCTGAATTGCTAAGCTGTCCATAGAATTAAAGGCAATAAACTCTCAATTTCAGTGTATTACTATGGTTCCTTCTCAAAAAATTTGAACAAGAGATTAGAAGCATGACAGGAAAATCATCCCCCAGTAATTTAATGAAAATTTCTTTCTATGTGAATTTAACTGGGAGGTAATAATTTTGACAAGATATAGCTTCTATCTTGGATAGCCTTATAATATTCTTTTCCATTTATAGTCAAGTACTTTTGACTAAAGATGTCATATCTTCCACAATACTTGTTATAAGTTTGTCTTTTCAAATTAACAATGAAGTTTGAAGACTTGATTGCCTTGTCATTTAACAGTATTCTCACCATGAGAAATTTTTTCACCTACTACATATGGTTTTCTGTCAGGCTGAAACAAGAAAGAAATAAACTTTTCAAGTAAGAGTTCTCAATTTTCTTTTCACTTCCATGGTATCATTTTTAAAGGAAGCAGTACTTTTGAGAAATGAGGGATAAGTAAAAGTTTTATTTACCAAATACCAAAGATTGAAAAGATTACCAAATACACCCAGAACCCATCTGCTCCTCCACAAAGAAAAACAAAAGCAACAGGTGTACAGTGGGGTATTGAAATGAAAGACCTTGGGAGAACAAATTCAACAATAGAAAAAAAAATCTTGTAAAATCCAGAAACCTTTGTGAATGGTATAGCCAGAAAAATAATATATCCCAGCATCTGTTCCCCCAGAGAAAGGGGAGTCACTCCTCTAACAGATGTAAATGCAAAAGAATCCCAGTAAACTATCAGCAAGTTACAGGCAATTCTAAGTTTTGAAAAGTGACGAGGTTCATGCTGGTTTACAGTGTAAATATAAGTGGTCTGAAATGTGTGGAGTTATCTGTTTTGGGAAAGCAATTCATTTAATTACCCAGTGAACTCCCAGTATGCGTAGCCAGGAATCATCTACAGAAGGAATTTACTATCAGAATTTGGAATGCACTATATGTAAGAAACTTTTGAATATTCTTACCTCTAGAACACCACACATATTCAAATATGCCTTTTTCTAGCCCATATAAGCACTTTAACCAAGTCGAATTGGACCATGCTCCAACCATAACTTAACTCCTGCTGGATCCTTGCTGGACATTAACAACAGAAATAATCAGGAGGAGAAAACTCCTGGTCATCACTCCAACTCCAAGTGTGCACAACTAGAGAATGTCTAAAGTCCTGTTTCTGGCTGCTCATGCCCAAGGTATCAGTAAAAAGGAATGACACGATTTTTGTTTCCATTACTCATATAGAGGTCCCAAGCATTAGTTGTCTTCGTATGTTGTCTGATCATACATTCCTGACAAGAATAAATACGAATGACAGAGAAAGGGTCCGTGATTACTGCCCATACCTCTTGCTGTGAAGCACCTGGACCTATATAGGGTTTACTGAGAGGACAGGGCTTCAGATCTGGTAGATTAACTGGAGAATCCATTACCCAAGACCCTTTCAAAGTAACTGAGCAAAATGAACAATTACTTGCGAATACCCAGTCACTCCATAGGGACCACCAATCCCTTTACAGAATTATCATGCAGGTGTACCCAGTACAGTGTTATCTGTACCACAACTTCCTGAACTGCTAGTATGCCCCTACTTCTGCAACACCCAAGAGACAATGGTTCTCTGTTGCTGTGATACAGCATACACTATATCCAAATATACTAATTGCTACCAAAGAGGCTAAGGGAGATTACATTGGTAATCAGCTGAAAAAACTCAGGATTGCATAACAATCCAATACCTCAGCACAACATCTTCATGAGAAAACCACTTACTAAGATGTCTTCTCGTAATAGTGTTAGAGATACCTATTCTACCAGATAGGCAAATCTCAACACAAGAACATAAGAAACATATTTTTAAAAGCAATATAATATTTCTTAAAGTTCTCAAACCTCTAGTAAGATTCCAAAGATATCAAAGTAGATGCAATATCTGATAATTTGTAAACATTCCATGATTTGAATGAGAAATTCATCAGAGAGAGATACACTGAAGAACCAACCAGAAAATTTGGAAATGAAGAACTCCATAAGTTAGGTTAAAATGTAGTTGAAAGCATCAACCACAGAAAAATCAAGGAGAAGAAAGAATATTGGACCTTAAAGACAGCTCTTCCAAAATATCACAACATATGGAAAATGTAAAGAAAAAAAAAAAAGAAAAGGAAGAATGAAGACAATATTTTATACTGTAAGAATATTATTAAAAGGTAAAACATCCACATGTTTGGCATACCCAAACATGGAAAAATAAACTTGTGTGTATTAAAACTTATTCAATGAAATAATGTCAGAAAGGTCCCCAAATCCTGGGGAAAAAAACATCCAAATCCTAAAGAGATATGCCCACAAAAGAGCCTCCACATGATACAATATAGTCCAACTGTCAATCATACATGATAAAGAAAGAATTTTAAGATCTGAAAGACAATAATAACAAATCACACATAAGGACAACTTCATTATACTAAAAACTAATTTCTCAGCTGAAAACCTTTAGGCCAGAAGGCATAAAATGATGTATGACAAGTCCTAAAAGAAGAAAAAAATAGAATAGAATGCTCACCAACATTTCAATTCAGCAAAACTATCTTTCAGCATCAAAGAAAAAAAAAAGCATTCCAAAACAAGCAAAACTTTAGAATATTCATAGCTACCAGATAAGTTTTACAAAATATGTTTAAGAATACTATATCCATAAGAGGAAGAAAGGAAACTACTGTCATGATATCATGTGAAAGTATGAATTCCACTAGAAGTGTAGATGCACAAATAAGAAATAGAAAAAAATTAAACATTGTCAATGTAGAAAACCCATTGTTATGAATAAAAAACTAGTGGTCAACTTAACACTGGCTGAATTAAATTGGCATGGTGCTAAGTATAGATGGCCCACCCGAGGAAAGTTGCCAGCATAAAAGGAGACATGGAGAGGAAGAGTAGGGAGTTGTGAGTTCTCCTAAGCGTTGCTGTTTGGAGCCCTTGGTTCTCCTGGAGGAGCATGTCATGCTGGCTTCCCCAATATGAATTTAGCCATTATCATCAGAGGAGCTCAGGACCTTGTCGCTGAGAGTGGCTGTGGTTCACTTTGGGGGAGCTCTGGTCCTTACTCTAAACATCATTTCCTGGCTCCTGAGGGGGAGGATGTGTGCTGTTTAATCTCCAGGAGAAGTTTTCATGCTGGCTTCCTGACATGTACTAGATTGTTCCCATGGTTGGAGGAGCTCAGGACCTCATTGTCACTGAGGATGGCTGTGGTACTTTTCATGAGAGCCCTGAGCCTTATTTTGAGTATCACTTCTTGGTTCTAGTGCCGAACCCTCAACCTACTGGCACAGATCCTTCACTATGCCAGCATAGACTTTCTAGCTCCCATCACTGAGCTTTGGGTCTTCCCAGAGCAGATCCGTAAAACAGATTTGTATGAGTCCTTGTTGTGGGGTCTAGACCTCCAGTTGGACTTATGGGTGGCATTGTCATGGGCTCTAGGTCTTCAGCTGGACTCATGCAGGACATTGCTGTGGGAACCAAGCCCTTGGCAAAACTTTTCTAGGTCTTTAGTGTTGTGGACAGATTTCCTGCACTTTCTTGTATTTAACTCTGGGTGACCATCACAAAATATTATAAATTCTGTGACCTGTATGTAATTTTTCTCCTTGTAACTCCTGTACAACACCCATTAAACCACAAAGATGAATAAGACAGAAACAAAGAATATTCAAAATGACCAGAAGAAAAGCAACAAAATGACAGCACTAACTCAATGTAAATGTTCTTAATTATCCAATTAAAATATGTAACTGGCTGAATGGATTTTTTTTAAAAGATCCAACAATATGATGCTTATGAAAAACTAATCTCACTGATAAGGTCACCAAATAAAAATGAAAAGTTAGCAAATGATATTCCAAACATTCAATGATTCAATCAATGGAGCTACCATTCAAAGCCTTGGGATATTGCATGTCTAGATCATTTCCTGAATTCAAGTAAGAATTTTCCTTACATCTGTAGATTTTAATATTATCTCTATTAAACTGCTAGGACTGCCATAACAAAATACCACAAACCATGCAATTTAGCTAATACTAGTTTCCTCCTGGTTCCAGGACTTGAAAGTCCAAACTCAATGTGTACATTGAGTTGCATTCTTCTGAGGGGTTCATTTTGCTGTTTGCAAATGGCTGCCTTTTGTTGTGTCCTCTGTGCATATACCATCATAGTGACTCTCACTTTTTCCAAACATTCCAGTCAACTTGGATTAGGGGCCCGTTCTTATGCATTCATTCATTTAATCTTAGTTACTACATCAAAGAACCTAACTAAGATAAGAGTTCGAACTTCACATATAATGGAGTCAGAGGTGGTAGACACAATTTAGTTTATGAGTATCTCCTTTGAAAACAATTCATTATAGATTTCTAAGCAGAATGGTATACTGGAAAAGGCTATATTTATGGATCAGATACAACATGGTATGAATCAATTCTGCTTATTAGTCTAGCTTTGATTTGGGGTGAGATAGTTTACTTCTTTGTAAAAACGAGGATATTAATAATTGCATAGCATTTGTTGTGAAGATTTAGAATGATAAGTAGGCAGTATACCTTAGTACAGAACTTAGCAGCTAACAGTAGCAACAAATTTCATTTTGATTTTGTGGCTACAGATTCTGAGCAATAGCCCAAAGACCAGGTCCCATTCTTAGTGTCATGATAAACTTTTCAATCAGTCTGACATATTCATGCTTTATGGGTACCTCAAATAATCAAAATCCACTATTAATGAACTTAAGATATTTTCTAAATTGGACTGATGTTTAACAACTGGATATCTATTCTACTACTGAAACATGTCGGGTCATATACTAGAAATTATATTAATAAAATGCATAAGTATGTTGTTTGTGCTTCAGTCAAGTCAGAATAACATGTTATGAATATAATTATACACAAAGTAATCAGGAAAGAAACTAGAGATAAGCTTATTAGAATAAAGAAAGAG